>CAXITT010001274.1:9560-32382 GCA_964033795.1 Lymnaea stagnalis | reverse complement strand
GATTAGTGGAATAAGAAATAAACCATTGGGCAGGAGTGCAGATTAGTGGAGTAAGAAATAAACCATTGGGCAGGAGTGCAGATTAGTGGAATAAGAAATTTCACTGTGAACGAATTTCCGTTCCAACTGCCATCAAAAATAAATGTTCCCTCAAACAAATTTCTTACGTTCAAATTTCCAGTACCATTACCTTCTTAGGTTTTGGACAAAATATTTTTGCCATGACATCGTGAAACAGCTGTCAGGAAAGACTATCTGAGTTCATTGCTGATAGAGTTTCCATATCTTTATTTTTTTAAAGTCATCTTCAGTATAAAGTTTATATTTTATCTTTCTTTGATTGATAGTGCCTAACAATAAATTTTGATAATTTAAAAAAAAAAATTTGTTTATAAGGGGTTATGCAAGATGACAACCCTCTATTTCCAGTTAGGATTTAATATAGTCAATTTTGAAATTGATTACTATCAATATTTCAGGCCCGCACTGGCCGGGCAGAAACAAAGAATGGAACCCTTACTAATGCCACAGTTTTTGTTGGATTTGCTGCAGTGGAGGGAGACTATGCAAAGTTTCAAGTGACATTGTCATCTACAAGCAATAGTATGTTGTGCTGACAAAGAGTAGTTTGTTACTTTTTTTATAATAAGAAATAAGGACTTTTACTTAAATTTACAGCAAAAATGTGTGTTCAACCATTCTTTAAACAAAATATTAAATAGCATTTTTATTAAATTAAAAAATGAAACTATTATTAAAAGTAAAAGTCTTTGATGAAAAAATTAAGTTTAATAATTCACTTTCTATTTGTCTCACAGCTATGGTTCTCTTTGCTGATGACCTTGACGTAACAAATGATTTCTACGCTCAAGACAATTACAGCTCTTCAACAGGATACATGAACATCAGACGTGAAAACAGAAACAATGTGACAACTGTTGTAGCAGTGTTTCCCTGGGGTAAAGCAGGTGATGACTATTTATGAGCTACTTTTATTTTGAAATTTATATTTATTGTTAATTTGTAGCATCAGCTTTAAAAAACATAACATTTATTTATAATATTTAACACTATTTAACACTATTTAGTTAATTTTTACTTTATTTTTATCTACAGCAAATACATTTTATCTATATTACTTTCCAGAAGTGAAATAAGTTGTTTTAATTAGTATTTTACAATAAAATAGTCAATTGAAAATTCCTTTGGTATGATAAAATAATATTAAGTCATATAAAAAAATGTAGGTTTGTTTTTTTTATGGATAAGCTTCAGTCAAATATAAGAAAAAGACTTACATGCCTTATCCATAAGACTATAAATTTGTCAAATCTATTTCTTTTCATTATTTACCTAAAACACTAAGTGTTTGTTATTTAATTTTTTACTGGTGATTCATTTCTTATGGATTTTTTTTTCTCATCAGAAACTTAATTCTCATTTAACACACTTTAAGTGGATGAACAGAGTATAGGCATTATTCTAGCAAATGTTTGCATTTATTTCGTTAAATTTTACCTCACAGACTAGGATGATTTGATATTTATTTTTTAAATCGTTTTACCTCCATTTATTTAAATCTAAGTTTAGACTATCATTATTTAATCTCTGAACATCCCAGGTGTATCCATCAAAGATAGTTTGGGTGTAAAAAGTTTGAAGCTGGAAATGGAAGTGGACAAATCCCTACAGGACAGGACCAGAGGTCTTCTAGGAAACTTTAACATGAACAAAAATGATGAGTTCCAGTTACAAGATGGCACGGTGCTGTCCCAAAATCTAACAGAGAGGCAGATTTTTTACCTGTTTGCCAAAACATGTGAGAATTCTAAGTTTCATTAAATAACCTATGAGTATTATTCAAAGTTTTAGTTCCCCCCTCAAGTAGTATATGGTGTCGTGGGATTCTATTATGTTTCGGAAAAAACATTTTACTTTTTTTTCCAATGCCAATGATCAATTTTAAAAGGTTTATCTGCAATGAAATAAGTTTTTATCAAACTATAGCAGATTTTAAAATATTCTTTTATACTTATTTTTGGAAGATTTGTCTGATTCGCAGAGCCAAATTATGGCATAGAGATTTCATGTATTTAGTTTCATATTTTGGTGTTTTTTTTCTCCATATTAAAAGTAGGCCTAAATTAAGATAATTGTAAAGCAAGTTGTTTAGTCCTTTTCCTTTAAATTTATGTGATATTTAAGAAAGAATTTTTTTATTTTTTTTATGAATTCAGACTTTTGGAAAAAGTTTAAACTTTTTTGACCAAAATCATTTGCTTGGATCAATATATCTTATAGCTATTTATTATATTTAGAAAAGACATGCCCAAACAAATCATTTTTCAAGAAGTCGTATAGTTACAAATTACTTTACAACAGGGACTTTAAATGGTTGGGAACAATAGCTTCGAGTAGAGTATTTATAATTATTACATCTTAAAAATATTTTACAACTCTGTACATTTGAAATTACTGAAAGATTTTTAATTTGTATTCACTAAAGAAATAATTTTTTTAAATGTATAATCTTTTAAATATCTTCAGGTACCGGTAATTAAAATAAATCAATTTATGCAATGTGAAGAATCATTTCAAATTTTTTTCATTTCTTATTTAAATGTTTAAAAATGTTAAATTCTAATTATGTTAACTCTTCCATTCCAAAGCTAACAAACAATCAATATTTATTATTTGATACAGATGTTTCGCCAGCTGACTCCATTTTCAACTTTGTAGATGAAAATGTCAGCAGAATTCCATGCCAAAATATGGAACCAATATTCATAGATGAATTTAATCCTGCTGACTTGTCCAGAGCTGTAGAGTTTTGTGGCAATCAAAATGATGCTTGCATATTTGATTACATGCTTACAGGGGATGAGACATTTGCACAAAATACGAGGGATAGCCAGAATGAAATGGAGGCTATCATGCAAAGTCTAAGTAAATATAATTTTCGACTTATAAAAGTTAATATAATTATTGTGATATTTTAATTTGAACCATAGCACAAACATAGCTTAATTGAAATTTTGATGATAAAATCATTTTCAAATTTCTAATTTTTGTTTAAATCCATGACCATAACAGTCAACATTGATAGAATAATGTTCAGTTACTGAAACAAAAATATTAGATTAAAAATGTATCCCTTTAGAATATTGGCTTTTATTAGCTCTGGAAAATATTAAATAAGTTCATGAAAAGCTAAAGTTATCACATTTGAGCATCAATTTGGATCATATATTTTGTTTAATGTTTAAAAAAATGTTTTCTTTGTTATAAGATAACACCTCTTCAACACTAGAGCTTATCATCTGGAGTGGCTTTAGCAACAACCGCTGGGTTGTCTATGAGCTGATAACTATTACAATTCAAGTGGTAGCAAGGGATGAAGATGGTGATGACGTGATGTATGAGCTTGTTGGTGACTCAAATCAAACCACAGTCAGTCAAAATGGAACTGTTACCTATTTCCCTAGTCTTCAAAGTCTTCCAGTCCTAGGGTGAGCATTTTAATGCTAAGCAAATGTAGCTACGTCATTTGTACTCTTTTTCAAAAATAATTTTAGGTATTAAAATTTTGCTATACAAAAAAAACAACAGGAGAACTAACCTAAGTCATGGAACCTGATCAAAAAATAGAAAAATGAACCCAACAAAAAAAAAAGTTTGATTTTTGTATATATATATATATATAAAGAAAAGCTCATAAAATTTTGAAAAGCTCCATTAATACCATAAATGAATTTCACGGGTCCAAAAATCATGATGTATGTTCAGCTATTCATGCTCTAGTGGAACTATTCATATAGATTGCAAGTAGGTCCTGCACCTTATGTATAACAAGATACTCTACTTATTTAGTTGTCTGCTTACAATGCTTTTCATGAATTCAGCCAAATTATTTTTCACAAATGAATCATTTTAAAAATCAGATTGAGAGCCAGGGACTCAAAGGGAAGCTACTCCTCCATTCTCTACGTTCCCACAATTCTTTGCCCCACCTGTAACAAACATGGTAAATGCAATGACAACATCACAAGAAATGTGGAATATGGTGGAGGACTAAATATTGTCTTTGAGTGCAACTGTCAGTCAGCATATACTGGTAACTATAAGTTGAGACATTATTGTTGACTGTCATTTCTTAAATCATGGATATGTAGTTGAATCATTTTAAAATTAATCTTTTATTTAATAAAAAGTAAATGTATTTTTTTTAACTCTGCACATTTTAATTGATGTTGCAGTGGTTTTATTTAGGACTTTGGATAACTATCTCAAAGAATGAACAATTATTAATACAATGATTTCAATAAATGTATTTTGCCAAACTGGATAAAGAAGAATCAAGCAGTTGATTAATGTATTGGGGGACAAAAATTGGGAAGGTGGGGGGAAGAGAGAAAGAAATGCTACAAAAAAAAATATTACATTTTTCCCTTAACTTCAATGAAGTTCCTTAAAAGTTTGTCTAATTATTGCATTTTTTGGGGTTAAATCATAATGTTTTAGCCTTAGCATTATCCCTCTAACTGGCAATAATAAATGTGAAGATTTAGATCCTAGATTTTTAACCTAGAATATTAACCCTCAAACTGTGGCATGGATCATTCTGTAGTGTGGGAGCTTTTCAGGGCTTTTTGAGTGCCTTTTGAAATTGCATTAAATGACATAGAAATATTGATACAAGACCCCAATAAGTATATATTTTTAGAAAGGTAAATGGAAATATTTTTAGAAAAGTAAATGGATGGGGATAAAGTTGGCTATATTGCCCACACCATAAAAAAAATTTTGATCAGTGTCCTTGTCCTCGGAGTGCTCAAGAAAAAAGAAAATCGACAAGATGTCTTGCTTTTAAGTGCTCATAACATCATTAATTTTATAGATTCACTTAAAACACTAATCTAAATGTTGTAGCCATTTCATTTATCTTTCTCCTCGGAGTGCTCAAGAAAAAAGAAAATCGACAAGATGTCTTGCTTTTAAGTGCTCATAACATCATTAATTTTATAGATTCACTTAAAACACTAATCTAAATGTTGTAGCCATTTCATTTATCTTTCAGAAAATGTATAGTTTGCTAAGATTTTGATTACAATTAAACCTCTGAAAGCAATTTTAGTAATTTTAGGTCATTTATTACTGAAAAAAATAAGTAACTGGGACCACAGCTAAAACCAAGTACAACATACAAAATCTCAGGCAAAATAGTTATTATTGACTAGTAAACATTTAAAAAGGAACTGTGGAACTGATTTGAGTTGTTTAACTATACAATGTATTAGTTCTGATCTATAATCTGTAGCTTCTGTGATTAAAATTCAGTCAGTCTTTGCCCAACCTCCAGGCCTGGCTCGAAGTCTAACAGTAGGCCTACTTCAGTATGACTAAGACTAGTGTCAGATTAACGAGAAGAAGAATCTGAACTGTGATGTCATGGGGAATGTTAAAATCATCATCAGTATCACTTAAATCTTCCCCTAAAAAGCTTTAAAAAATATTTGTATTAGTCACTGCACTGAAATACCAGCCCTAGCTTCAACCATTTTAGCTTTAAAAAAAAGCAGTGATGGAAAATTCTGATTAAAAAGTACTTATTGTTAAGTTATCAAGAAACAGCTTGACCCGGAAGTTGATTTAATTATTAATAAAAGGAAGTGGCTATGATTCCAGTTAAATATTGGATTGGAAGTTGCCATCCGACCGTGTTTTTTATCGGCCGATTTTTTTGGCCGATCACAGTTTGAGGGTTAAAACATGAATTGTTTAAACAATTATCATTCCAAAATGTCATCTTAAGTGTAAATAATGATTATTTAAATACTTCAATGTAGATAAATGACTTATCTCCAGGTGATGATTGTGAAGCAGAGCTGGATGGGTGCCATAGCCAACCATGCTCTAAGGGACAAAACTGTACTGATTTAACAGCAGCAGAACAAGGAAACAGTACCATGGGCTACAGTTGTGGGCCTTGTCCTGTCAGCTTTGAAGATATGAAAGGGAAATGTGTTGGTATGGAAGTTCATTATCAATTCTATTATTTTAACATTGTCACTAAGCTTTAATACATAGAAAACAGTTTTTCACTGAAAAAATTTTCACTGCATTCTAAAATCAATCAATCCAGGCAATGTTTAATATGTTTAAAGATCTGTGATGTTTTTTAAAAAATTACATACAAAAAATAAACAGGTCCAAATTTCCAAAGCAATTTTTAAATTCTGAATTTAAATGGTACACACTTTTGTTGTATAAAGGATCCGGAGTTTTCCAAATTTTAATTCAACGCACAATAATAAGTATATATTTAACAGCAGAATATTAATAATATTTGATGCAGTTGTTGACAGAATAATGCCTTTTCAGACAAGGATGAATGTAGAAATGACAGCCCAAACCCCTGCAGTCAGCTGTGTACAAACACTGAAGGGTCATATATGTGCCGTTGGATTTCAGCTCAATACAACAAGACAACAAGTCTTGCAATGGTAAAGTTGATATTTCCAAATTTTAATAGATTTTTTGGTGTCAAGTGATAAGACTCTACTGTTTGTCTAAATGATTAACATATAGTCCTCCACAAACATTCAAATGTTAGGGATTGCGTTACAAGCAATGCAACACTTATTTGAAGACTCTCTTAGGGATTGTGTTACAAGCAATGCAACTCTTCTTTGAAGACTCTCTTTTAATAACAATTTAACCTAATTATAAATATTCCTATACCATAGTGCAGCCTACTAAAGACATTCTTAACTAACCATAGATTTTACACTAACATAATTTCAAGGACAGGGGGGGCCAACCCAAATGGCTTAAAGGGCAACTTTGATCCCGTGGTCAACGTCTCGCAATCTGTTTGTCATTAAACCTAAGAAAGAAAGAAATACTCAATAAAAGATGTACTGAATTATTTATTTATTCTTTCATGCACATAATTTATCAGATGATTACCAGAATCTTGGCAAGGGCCCTGTAAACTTTCAGAGGGGGTTGTAATGTTGTATTAAAAACAAAAGGTGGCATGGTCTTACTCCAATGATAACTTGTATTCTCATGTTTCCAGAGACTTTAAATAGATTGCATAGATTTTAATCAAAATATAGCTCTTTAATATTTTATGTTTAGTGCCTATTACCAATAAAAGGTGCTGATTTTTTGCAACTTTGATCTGGGAAGGTGGAGGAGGTTGTATCGGAAGTAAAGGACACCCACCAAACAAATTGGGGGGTAAGGGGGAGGTGTTTGGGGAAATCCCATAGATTTTAAAAATTATTATGTCAGAATGCAGGGATGCCTTCTGGCACATATTTGACTTTAGGTTTTTTTTTCATTCTACACTAAAGCACAAAACAACAGAACAAATTATTGCCTGTGTAAATTAGGTTTCCTGTACCCAGCTGCATTTCTTTAAATTTTAATTTTAGTGGTTACTAAATAGTAATGATGTTTTAAAATGTTATTTAAATTTGAGATAAATATTTTTAAAAAAAAAATCAGTTCAAAGGAGGTGCAGTTGCATCAAAAGGTTGTTCAAAGGAGGGGCAGATACATCAAAAGGTTGTTCAAAGGAGGGGCAGATGCATCAAAAGGTTGTTCAAAGGAGGGGCAGATGCATCAAAAGGTTGTTCAAAGGAGGGGCAGATGCATCAAAAGGTTGTTCAAAGGAGGGGCAGATGCATCAAAAGGTTGCATACAGTTACAAACAATTGCTTTGTATACATTTAACATGTGCATTTTTGACAAGAATGAAAATAATCACTAATTGAACCCAACAAAAAATTATTTGTGATAGAGCTGGCAGGCAATATGCATGGGTTGGCCAACCCTATTCAAGGATTCCAGGTGGGGATACCATTGGGTTTAGTAAAGGGAAGAAAATAATACAAAGGAAAGGGAAAATAGAAAAAGGGCAAAACAATGGATGTGTTTGCAAAAGGCCTTCTTCTTCTTTGTTTAATTTCAGGTTTTCCCCTCCTTATTAACTAACTATCCAATTTGTCTGCACACACTTTCCTTAGCAACAAAAACTACTTCATGGATAAATTTTGATATAAATAGAATGCAACCAAAGTCTTAAATGTCTTTGTTAACTAGCTAATTAAGGACTGCTATTGGTCCATGCATTACTGCCCCTGACTTGGACCAATGATAATTTCTTTTTTACATGCAGTGTAAATTTACTTTACCATTTTTTACTAATTATTTAAAATGTTCCTGAACTTTTCAGATGTCAATTACATACATTTCAGTTGGAAAGACGCTATTAATTTCTAAGAAATAATGCCTTAACTCTTTCGATGCGGAACAACGCATACTGCGTTCTTCCGCCGTTCTCAAAAGCACGGACCAACGCGCTGTTCGTGTTTCAATATCATGTTTGTTTCTTTGCTATTTCTTGGTTAAACTTTTTAAGAGCTATTTTTAAATAAGACTTTTACATAGAAGAGTGGTACTTCATTGTTTACAAGCAAAACTAAGGTTGATTTGTTGTCATTTGAAGCATTATTTTGACGATTTTCTTGGGGTTTTTTTTTTTTTTACTGTTGCTATGGCTACCATAGGCCCAAGTAGGTAAGTTTCCTAGACGATTAAAAGTTGAAAAAGCTTTGGAATTGTTTTATAATATTTCTTTTGATAGTGAAGATGATTTATATTTAGATGCATGGCATGATTCTCATAGTAGTAGTCTTAGTAGTAGTTTTAGAGGAATTGAGTTATAGAATGATAAAAATAAAAAAATAAAAATTTTAATTAATTAATTTTTTTTATTATAAATAACAAAAATTTTTAAAAATAATATAAAAATAAAATTTATACAAAAAAGTTAGTTGAGAAGCTTAGTAGAACTTGGATGTCACCATTCATTTACTTTGTGATAAAATTGTATTGTTTTAATTAAAATAACGTTGAATTAGGCTTAGGCACCTCCTTTTATTTATAACTACATACTATTTCTATATGTATAGTAATGTATATTTTTCCCAGTAAGCTGAGTAAATCCTTTCATGATACCATGACCGTGATTATAATAATTATATTTGTATTCAAGGACAAATTGTTTCCCCCTATTAAATAAAACATTATAATCATAATAATACGCAGTGTTAAACCAATCTCAAATAAATTCTTTTTTAAAATATATTTTTGCATTATCATTATCCTAATGAATGAGAAAAGATGACAGGGAAAACTCAAAGTATGGTACAATGGTAGCTTTTTTTTCATAATTTCTTTAAACACACACACTCTAAGCCTACATTTAATAATGTTATATGCATTATTATACATGAATTTTTTTATATTTTTAGTATTATGATGAGTACAGATATAGTCAAATCTCACAAACACCTCACCTGTATGCCATATCTGCCAGAGCCTATTCTGGTATCAGGGACTTAGAACAAGACCAGGTAGGTTCTCAAACTAAATACTAAAAGGTGACCTAAAAACTAATTACTAATGCCAATGTAGGACAGATTTTGCCTGTCAAAATGCAGTAATAATATACTAATTAGAATTTTCTAACTATTTAAATAAAAGACTTAAATATAATATAACCATTATTTTTTTATCATTGAGAAGATTACCATACTCATGTTAAATTTGCTGCCTGGCTGTTTGTTATATTATTTAATTTTAGCTAACAATAACAAAAGATCAGTAGTTGTTCTTATATTTTTTGTTGATTATGGAATTTTATTATGAGCTATTTCGATCTGACTTTCTCAGGTTATTTTGGTCAGTGGTGAATCTGGTGCAGGTAAAACAGAGGCAACAAAACTCATGGTGCAACATTTGATGCACATTGGTGGGACTGAGTATGACACATTGCAGGACAAAATTATCAAGGTGAAATCTTGAAACCTGTGTCCCCAATCACAGCCCTTGTCATTCTTGTCTTTGTAGTTTCCTCAATCTGTGTCAGTGTGATGTTTTAAGATTTAGGCATCTTTTTTTAGGCATAAATAACATGCTAAATTATATAAAAATACAAACATTTACAATTTGATTTTATGCATCCAGCTTGAATATAATAGGAAAGACTACTGCCATGTTTATGTTAACAGTTAATTTTGAACAAATTCAAACTCTCTAATTCTTTACTGAAAGGTTGATTGAGAGGCTTGCAACATTACCATTATTTCAATAGGCTTTAATTTAACTGTCTATTAACTTGTTTAATTTTCAGGACTTATTCAAATGAAAATATGAATCAATGTAAATACTTAAATTACTATCCTTATAACTAGAATTAAGTACAAACATTTTTTTAGATGTGATTGATTACATAAAACTAGCGTTTTTAGTTCTCAATACTTACTTAAATCTTTTGAATCTATAGATAAATCCACTACTTGAGGCATTTGGTAACGCTAAGACAATCTTAAACAACAACTCAAGTAGATTTGCTAAGTTTCCAGCACTAAGTTTCAACAAAGAAGGAAAAATTGAAAGTGGTGAGTACAATAAAATAATTATGAACTATGTCGCACTGTGTCTAAAGTAGTTATATCATATTAAAATTGTTTGTTGTTTTTTTGTATAGCATGCTTCATCCAAGATTCACTCTTGTAACTATTACATCTGTAGGTCTAAATTAATACTCCAGCTGTCAGCATAAAAAGTAACATTTAAAAATAAAAAATTGTTGTAAAAATAAATATTTGCATAAAGTCCATGAAGATACCTCCTCCCATCTCTATCTTTTTTTTTTTATTTTCCCCAAAAGTTGTGTATTTTTTTTGTCCAAGTCCCCATAAAATATCTAGTCAAAACATGGAGCTTTTGCCAGGGCTCTATGAAAAGAAAGTGCCATAAGTTTAATAAAGAGATAACTAGAGACTGCCATTGAATAACTGTTGGTAATATAATGTACTTAAAATTACAGCGTTAACATTATAATTAAATGAAATATTTTCTTGAGTTCATTCTTTGGTTTTTCATGACATGAGATCACCCCTTGCCCTCTCACAATCTTCCAGCTAGAGTCAAGGACTACATGATCGAGAGATCAAGGATAGTGCACCACAACCCAAAGGAGAGAACCTTCCATGCCTTTTATGCACTGCTGGTCGGTGCACCTGATGATTTGCCGGATAGTTTATACATTAATAGAAGAGATATATTCAGGTAACATGAGAAAAATGAGATAGATGAGATTCTAGTAAAATTATAAATTCAGACTGGACGCTGGACCATAGTAAAGGATTAAATGATACATTGACCCAAGAGTAGAAATTTCAGTATGAAAAATGGTAACTTGGCTAAATGCAAGTTGACTTCACCTTAAGGCTAGAAAACTTTTGAAAGAAAATTTGGCTACTCATACCACTGTTGACACATCATAGCTGTCCAAACACTAATTTAACCTCTTACTTTTTATTAATTAATTGCATGAACTATTTGCTTAATCAAGATCCTCCTGAAAATGAATAATTATTAATTTTAAAAAAAAGAGTACAAACCTTTTTGTATCTTAAATAAATCAGAATTTTACTGATAGACCATACAATATATTTGGGTGCATCCTCTGTAAGTAAAAGAACGACCTGCTGTGGAACATTCCTAAGAAATCATTCATATTACTAATAGTTGCTTTAAATGAAAACTAAATGAGCTGGTATGTTAAATAAAATTTAGGTTATTCAAAATTATTAAACTATGTGGTTTATAATAGATAGAATTTAAATGTGTCTTTTAAAAACTTTTATCAGAATTACTGGAGAATTTTATGCTCTCAATGGCAAAGAGAAGGACCTTTACAAGCACATTTACCAGAGTCAGCAAGATGTCTTCCAACTCATTAAACTAACAGCAGATGTAAGTTATTTTTTTTAAAACATATTAATTTTTATAAATACATTAAGTTAATGAGCATGGTAATCAAAAGTTTGGAACGTAAGGACCATGTTCGAAACTGGAAAAACTGTCCAAGTTGCTGCTGGAATACCCAAAACAACTTGGAGAAGGGAACTGGAGGCAGACATCAAAAAGAGTGGGCACAACTGGGGACAGTTGGAGAGACTTGCCCAAGACCGGGATGCCTGGAGAGCCTTTGTTTGTGGCCTATGCCCCAGACGGGACGACAGGCGATGATGATGATGATGATGATGAATCAAAAGTTATTGTATGGCGGTTTATTTCATGTCTTGATTTTGACTTAATTGCTCCTTGCATTTCATAGGCTTCACTGGTCTACTGTTTTATAAAATTTACTAGAAAAAAAAATGCATAGTTGTAGCTTTAAAAACTTTGGCACTTAGACTTTTTTCTTTTAAAATAGGAAATCCTAGATGTGAATACTATTTTGGCAGCTGTCCTTCACCTTGGAAATGTTGAGTTTGTGGAAAGCGAAAACGATTGTGTCTCTATAAAAAATGAAACATATGTACAGCAAGGTGAGCAGATGACTCATATAGA
This sequence comes from Lymnaea stagnalis, assembly GCA_964033795.1. Classification (NCBI taxonomy): domain Eukaryota; kingdom Metazoa; phylum Mollusca; class Gastropoda; family Lymnaeidae; genus Lymnaea; species Lymnaea stagnalis. The sequence goes on along the minus strand of CAXITT010001274.1, from coordinate 19,944 downwards.
TCGATTATCTCAAGTAATTTTAAATATAAGACAACAGAGAATTATACATGTTAAGCCATAAAAATGTTGTAATAAATATATGAATTAAAATAATTATGTTTTGAATGAAAATTTATATCAATATCTTAATTTTTAGCTGCCTTTTTGCTTCAAATGGATGCAATGAACCTGACAAAAGTTTTGATTGAACGCAAAGGACGGTTGGGAAAAGGTAAGAATATTTATACTATTAAAACTTAACATTGGACCATACAATTTTGGGGAAACACTAATGCACTAGTTGAACTATATTAACCAACACTTTAAAAAATAATTGTCTTAACTCCCTGCTTTAAAAAAAATGAGTTTTGTCTTCAGTGAGCCTATTTTCTTTTGTTAAACCAATTGGAATTGAATAAAGTCATGAATACCTTCATCTAGTTCATAATTTGCTTTTAAGAGAATTAAGTAGGCATACATATTAGCTGCCTCACAGTCTATATACTTTTACTTAACATCACTAATATTTATAGTTTTTGTAGAAAATCGACATAAATGTATTTTCTGTATCACACACTGCACCCAGTTATTTCACTTTGCACTGAAATATTGCACATCATAAAATTAGAAGTAACATTTCTGTTGCTATATTTATTTTAATTCATTTAAGCCAGTGGCTTAATACAAAAGTACATAATAATTCTTCTAGATTTTTAATCTTCTAGTAAGTATAGTGGCTTCTTGATGGCTGCTATAAAATAAGCATAGTTATGCATGATTATGTCTTAACTTTATCTTTATATTTGCATGCTTTTCTAAAATAGAAGAAAAGTTTAAGATTTAAGATTATTGGTCCAATTTCGTGCAGGTTATATCTAAATATTTATTACCAATATTACAAGATAAAAACATACCATTCTTACAGTCATTATCCTAGTGTTTCAGAAGGATTAACATGGGCTTTAAAACAATTCTCTACAACTGATTAAAATTGTTTGAATAAGGGCATATTTTAAAATTCTTTCATTCAATGGAGATGTAATGGGTTATTTATAGGATAATCCATAGGATAAAGGTTGTTTTGATTTTTATCAACCTGAACAAAGGACATCAATTTCAGATGACAGGAACATTTCCCAAAAATATTTTGCAAGGTTTTAACACAGGACACATTACCTTGCATTCAGTCTTGGGTTTATAGTACTTGAAAAAAATTAACTCATGCTAAAAAAATCATTACATTTAAATTTTACACATTCATAATTTTTACTTAAAATTGTGAAAAAGAAATCTTGTCCTTTATCTTATTTTATCATTTCTATGACTAAAAGCATGTGATTTTATTTAACAGTGTATTTGTCTTAACTAATAACTACTAAACTTGTGAGCAACGAAATTCAATAAATTCAAAAAATAAATTCAAAGTGTGGTCACTAATTAAATATACGCTGTCTGGTTTTTTGGACAAAAATACATTGAATAAAAATTTTAATGTTTTCAAGATGTGACATAAAATACCCATGGTATGAACAAATTTACATTATAATTTGTAAAAGTTTCTATTTTCTTTATTTTCTCACTCATAAAATTATTAAACTTGTACAAGACCATTGAATTTCGGTGATCCTTTGTCTTAAAGAGAAAAAAAAATGAATGAGATCTGCTGTGTGAAGCATGTGGTATCAATCACTCCTTTTCCACCATATTTAGCAGAGATATTTCATCAGTAATTAATACCCCTAAATTTTTAACAGACCGACAAGTTGTACCTGTAAGCATGAGCTTCTCTGGGAGTGGCGAAAGCTCACTTAGAACAGTCAAGGTAATAAAAAACAAACAATAGGTCTTGTTATCTTTTTTTTTTTTTTTTTTAATTTTGTTTAAAAGCATTTATCTGATAAATGCAATTAATATCTGTACAAAGTATATGATTAAACCAACAAAGAATTACTATTTGATTTGAGGAAAGATTATTCTAATAAAGTTCACTAAAAAATTAATAAAAAGTTGTATCCGGTGTATACCTGGGAAATTATCAAGTGTGCTACAGAAAAAAAGCAAAAATTCTTTACATACAAAAATAATTAAAAAAGAACTACTATAATCTGTTAAAAATATTTATTCACAAGATAATGTAACATCTCAGTATATAGTTGTGTGTGTTGTTTTTTTTTAAACAGTTACAATTTAGTTATTTTAACTATTTTATTGCTTTATTATTGTTTTCCAATAATTTATTTATATTTATTGGTTAAAGTTACCAACATTTTTAAGACTGTGTTTCTAACACAATGTTTTTTACTTGCATAGTCAGGCCTTGATCATTCATTTTTTGATTCAAAACAGTCTGCACTAACTTTTTAAACAAAATGCTTGAAGCTTCTTTATGTTACTAATAAATTTTATGTCAAATTTTCTATCTCAATAATAATTCTTTTAGACCTATGTAGCATTTTTTCTTTTAATTTGCATACAATTATTTCCTGGATTTCTTTCATTCACACTTCTGCAAATTAAATTCTCATTTTTCTTTCACACAAAAAATTTTTCAAAGCTAATGGTTTAAAATTTTACTTTGATGACATTAAGATCTTGAATTTGCCACAAAGGCACATAGCAGGTATTTTAGAAGATTATTTAAGAGTGCAACTGTCGAAATTCCTCAGGCAAATCATATCAAAGTGACTTAAGTAGCCAAAACAGTTCTAGCCTTAATGATGATGAAGTCAGTCAATCAGGTAATGCTTTGAAAAAATTAGTTTAAAATAGCCACCCTCCACCCTGTATCTGGCTGCTTGCATATCACATTTTTATTGTCGTTTTTATTTTTTTGGTTTACACCATCTCAGGTGTTAAATGTCACAATAACGGTTGAGAGAAAATTTAAATAATTCACAGAAAGGAGAGAAAAAAAAACAACTTGTTCTACATGTCATGTTTTATTTAATAAAGACAGCAGCTACAAACAATGACTATTATTTTAAACTTTTACTGAAGCACCAAAATAAGCATTTCAGAATGCCTCATGTCTTTATAGAATAAGGCTATGTTTACAGATAATATACTTAAGTATAACATTGAAATGAATTAGAAATATTTATAGGAATTAAAATGCCTAGGTATTTCCACTTTTAAAAAAAAATGTAATATTTGGTCAAGAGTTGGACAGTGAAACTCAGCTAGGATCATGGTCAATAAATTTAAATTAAAACAACTTAGGTCAGGAAGTGAAACTATTTTTAATTTTTACAGGGGTTTTAGCTTTACTCCCCATAACACATCTTCCCATGTTGTTAATCTTTTCTCAATGGTATCATCCCTATCCTGCTTGGTTGTGTACATACCCTTCCTTTAAGCATCTTTGAACAGACAGGATACATGCATGACCAGCACCAACCTAGCTGATCCCAGATGGGTTGCTTTTGTTTAAATTTTAAATGATCTTCTTATCTTGAGGACAAATTAACTGAATAATGTTGAATAATATTGTGTCTTGATTTAACAAAAAATTTAATTTTTTTTTTTACTTCAATAGGTACATTAACATGTTATTCAAAATAATTCTAAAACATAAAAGTCAGATTGACTAGTTTAATCATCATCAGGCCCCAATTAAAGTTTAGAAGCCCTAGAAGTTAAGATGGTTATTCTAATCAATTGTGTCAATGAATAGCTGCTGGGTATTGTAACACACATCATTCTACTCTGACATGGCGTGGGATGTTATTTCTTATGCTGTTATGTCAGTAGTAGTATGGTTACTTATGTTATGTTGATATTTCAGGATGCCGACTAAGTCTTCTTCGTTCTTTCACTTATTATTCAGGCACGCAAAGAAGAATACTCAATTCTAGTTAAAACTCACAGTACTTTATTGAACACACTTTATATTGATAATATTAATAAATAATCCTTGCATGAATGTAATTTCATATATATATCTATAGTATTCCATCATTAAGAAAAACACGTCCTCATACTTCTACAACTCAGCTCAACTGTCTAATCTCACAGCTCTCACGCTACTGTTCTCTACTGCTCTGCGCTCAGCTCTCCTTATCTCAGTCAACTCATACTTTATTACTAGCAAAGCGTGCAAAACAACCGCTCTAACAAAAACATAATTTTACTCTCCAAAAACGTGGAGTTCACATTTGCATCTCCAAATACAATTCATTGTCCTCGTGGACAAAACATGTTCAACTCCATTTACTGTTCACTCATGCTACCTCTCTGTTTTCATGTGAAAACATTGTCCGTTACAGGTATGATAATCTTTCCTATAGTGTAACCAACTGCATTCTTGTTATTCTCAATCCAACCTGCTTTTCCATCCACTTTATTCAAATAACATTCATGTGCTAAAATGTCTACAACTGGTGGATGATCAAACAATAGAAAACCAGTTTTAAAAAATTAATGCATGAAAATCTGTCTATTTTTGACACCATGATGCAGATCCTGAATTTAATACATGTCTAATAATATTGCCCTGACATAGAATTTTTTTTAAAAATATTTTATTTTAATCTATTTATCTTATATTTGATATAAGTTTAATCCTCTCCAAATGTAATAACAATAATTTACATCCACATAATAGCTTGAGTAAATCTATATTTTAGTTTGAGTACATCCTCAATATAGTTTGAGTATATCTACGATATAGTTTGAGTTAATATTCTTAAGAGATACATATTCTTTAAAAGTTTTAAACAATTTTTAGTGGGTAGAAAAGGGAATGAACAGTGATGTGTATTGAGAGGGCATGTTATGCACATGTATAGTTAGAGATCTCTTTGTAAACAGAAGCTAAGTTACAAACTAAAATTAATCCAAAGATGGTCTTATATTATAGATTCCAATTGAAAAGTAAATTATATTATCTTATAAAACATAAATTTAAAATTCTTTTAAATGAATAAATTAAACTAAAATTGGGCAAATACTACTTTCTGAAATGGGCAATAAGAAATTCTAAAACGTGATATACATTTATAATAAACTGAATTATTTACATAATTTCAAAAAAATATGCAGATATCACTCTGAAATCAGGCATGTATGAAACATTGTCTAATTTATCAAAACAAAATCCACTTGACCATGTTTCTAATAAAGATAAATGTTTATGTTGTAGGGGAGATTATTCTGCTCTCCAAAAACAAAAAGCAAGTTGAAGATGAGAGAGATGCCATCGCCAAAGCTTTGTATGAAAGGATGTCTGGATGGTTGGTCAGGAAAGTCAATGATTCACTCAAATCAGTCAAATACAGGTAAACAAATAATAATATATTCAAATGTTATGGTATATCTATCTTCCTATTCCCATGTCAGTGTCAAATTATACATTTTCAAAAATTCACAATGAGACAGTATCCAAGAAGTACTATTTCCCCAAACCAGGGTATTACAAGCAGCATTAATATTATCTCATTTAACACAGCTGAGGGTCAACAATTATTTGTATCAAATAATAGAGAATGAGATTTTAAAAGAAGAAATAAAAATAATAAAAAAATTGCTTTAAAAGGGAATCAAAATGTATGGATTTTGAAATAGTAGTGAAAACAGATAAATTGACAGATCTATTTTTAATCCTTTTGCGCTGACATTGCTTGACAATTCTTCTTAAATGACTAATTCCTTCTAAAAAATTTGAACAACTTTATTATTTTTTTTAGCAGGATATCAAAAATGTGTAGTTTTTGGTAATAAAATAGTTTTATTATAGATTATGAAAATTGTGTTATGGGTGAGCTCATGGATTATTATTTTATTTCAATTAGAAATCTGCCAAGTATTGGTATATTGGATATTTGTGGATTTGAAAACCTGGAAATAAACAGTTTTGAGCAGTTGTGCATAAACCTTGTCAATGAACACCTACAGGTAAGTCAAAAAGCAATCGTAATATACTTATTTCATGGAGTTTCATCTAATCTTATTGAACATGTACATTAATTTTCCTTTGCAAAAACAGAAAAATCTTCGAGACCCATATCTTTAGAAACCTTAATTCTAATATCAGGATTAGTATAAACAAATCATGTGGCAAATTAGTTTGCAGATCAGAGTCCTCAAGGACTTAAACTCATTTTTATTGTTAATGTCTTATGGTATTTGTGATGAGTAAAATTATATGAAAAAAACAACAACTTTTACACAAGCATTAGCTTTAGGTATTTTATGCTTTTATCTGATGACAATTTTGATGTATGCAGATCATGCCAACATGAATTGTATGACTCCAGTTATTTTTTTTCCTGCTTGAAACAGTTTCCACTCATCAAAATATAATTGCTTAACTCATTGATTTTAATTGACTTATTTTTTTAGTTGAACAAAGAAAAAAAATTTCTTGATTTATAATATTGAAGATCTCTGGTTAATTCAATTTTGTGGATGTTTATCAACTTGTATGATATAATGATTATAAATCATTATAACTGTAATGTTACCTATTCATGTATTCGTCATTTTTAAAAAATATTTTTGCACATGTTGCAGAATTTCATGAACAAGCAAGCCATAGAGGATGAGAGGCTGCTGTATGTGGATGAGGGCATTGAGATAAGTGATGTTGATGTTAAAGGAATCAACAATGATGCCATCCTCAGCTTGTTTATGGAATGCAGAATTTCATGAACAAGCAAGCCATAGAGGATGAGAGGCTGCTGTATGTGGATGAGGGCATTGAGATAAGTGATGTTGATGTTAAAGGAATCAACAATGATGCCATCCTCAGCTTGTTTATGGAAGTAGGTATACTTTTTTTTCCATAATGTGTGTGATACAGGGCAAGGTTTCGTTAAATCTAAGCTTATCATTTCATTGTTATTGAATAGTAGGCCTCTACAACAAAAAAATAATTTGAAATGATTCTATAGAAAATTTAATGCAGGTTCATAGGCAAATATTTTAAATATAATAATTGTTTTCCTTTTAAAGATCATCTGTTTCATTGTGAAAACTTTATCTGTAAAATGCTTAACAAAATGTGTATCAAGGAGAAAAAATTAAAGATGTCAACAGAAATGTAGACACTCTGAACTATAATGAAGAATTTAAAAAATAATAATGTTTTCAGCAAAAATTCTTCAAGGGGAATTGTATGTTACAAATAAATATAAAATCAATTCTGTTTCCATGATACATGCAGGAAATAATTTACAAAGCATACATAAAATAAATTCTTATTATGCCATCTTAAATGTTTAAATTATTAAATACTATTTCTTTAGAGAAAAGCTGGCATCCTGGCAATGATTGATGAAGATTCTAAAATTGAATTCTCTAACGATGAAAAAATGGTAGCCGAGTTTAAAATGTTGTATGGCTCTAGCCCTATATTTGTGGCTGCAACTAATGATGTACCAATGTTCAGCATACAGCACTTTGCAGTCAAGGTAGAGAGAGCTTTCTTATTTATGATTATTTATCCACTGAAATTTGAGACACAAGATTACATTTATAATTGTTGACAAAAATCACTAAAGATTAAATATTTTATAGCATGATCTTAAAATTTTTAGGTGACTAAAACTTGAAAATCAATTGTAAATTCTGATTGTAAAATGTAAGCAGTCCTCTAATAAAAATGTGTGCAAAACCTTTCAAAAAATGTAACTTCTAACTAGTAAACACTAGAAATTTTTAATATCATGTTACTGATGATTAAATATTAAAACAAAATACAGATAAAAAATGTTACAGAAAATGTTTCAATGTTTGAAACTAGCGTGTTGTTTCTTTCATTGTTTCCCCATCAAATTTTAGGTACCCTATGATGCTCGGTCTTTCATTCAAAAGAACAGAGACACTTTAAGTGAAGACTCAGTTGCATGTCTTAAGACAAGTGAAAGCACTCTTATACAAGATCTGTTCACTGTGACAGAAAGCATTACTGGCTCTATTTCACTGTAAGCTTCATTACTTTCTCAGTCCATACAGTTTGGAAATAATTATATTATGTACAATGTTTATGTGGCAAAAAAGTGCCAAGTATTAAAAGAAAAATAAGTATATATATTATATATATATAACTTTTTAGCAAAAATATACAGCTATTTACTTTGTTAAGCTATAAAACATGTATTTTTAATGAGCTTTATTATCAGTAATTTAGAAACAATTTATGCAAACAATGTTCTACATTTATTATCCAAAAGTAACATTTTATTTTTAGACAGTACTTTTTGCAAATGCTTTTTTGAAATATAAATAAATAATAAATAAATAAATATTAAATAAATATTTGAGTTATAAACATGTTATGTAATAAAAATAGAAGAATTTCAAGTCAATTTTAAACAATGTCAAAAATATTTATGTATATAATTTAAAGCAAATATAAAACTTTTTTTTTGTCATAATTTTTACAGGGCTCGGTACAATTTTCGAGGATCTAGACGACCAAACACAAAACACCCAGTATTCACAGAAGGGAACTTATCTCAAAGTATTAACCAAAGCAGAAATGTTTCACTCAGACAAAAGTATGTAAAAACGAAATAATTTTTTTTTCCCTTGAAAATAAACAGTGACATAGGACAAAAAAAAATCACTTTGATTTTTTGAGAAGCATTCATTTTTTGAGAGAGTTATTATACATTTTAATCTGTTTTATTTGTTTCCATTTACTTCAATCTATTTATTCTAAATAAATTGTTATACAAATTATTGTGACTAGATTTGGTGACAAGCCTCCCAGCTTCAAGCAAGGGGATAGAGCTAAACAAAACACTCATATCACATAGTTTAAGGTAAGATAAAAATAATTTAAATGTAAAAGATTTTTTAACTTAATTCCTAATACTGGTGCTCGTGCAGTTTCATAAATGATATAATTTATGGACTTTTGGGTGTGTGCAAATATCTGTCATTACAAGTCCTTAATCAATCAGCATCCTTAGAGATTCTGGCAATATCAAATTTGAATATTTGACTTAATCTTTACAGAATTCCTTGGATGAATTGCTAAAATCCATGAAAGGTGCACATCCATATTTTGTCAGGTATGAATTTCATCTTATTTATTCTTAGGTTATTTAAATCATGAAGACTAATGGAGTCATGGTGTAAAAAAAATTAATGCAAAGATTTTAATGATTATTAAAATATCCTACTTTAAAATTAACATAATTATGAAAACTTTCTAGATAGATACATAACTTATGAGCTCAGCTTGTGCAAATTTACTTCTAAATATAGATTTCACTGCATCTTATTAAGTTTGTATATTTAATAAATTCAGATGCATCAAACCAAATGACAGACAGAAGCCAAATGACTTCTCAGAAGAAAGAGTCAAAATTCAACTTCAATACAATGGTGTAAAGGAGATAGCTAGAATTCGTACATTTGGATTTCCTTTTCGTCTTCCTAAGCATGACTTTGAGCTAAAGTAAGAGGAAATACGCTAATTATATAATTATTTTTTTTAATAATTCTTTTAAAAGAATTTTAAATTTTGATCTTTTGTAAGTTTTTGTTTGAAAAGTAATGTCAATTATATTTTTTTTCTATGTAAGTGGATCAAATCCTTTTTAATTCATAGATGAAAATATGAAAATGATAAAGCGGGATGAGTTGCACAAACTCATTGAAATTGATTCATGAACATTCTTGTTTTTGTTGCTGCTTTTTATTTGAACATCATAGCAAAGAAAGTTCAATTTCCAGCCTTAAATATTTTGTGTCAGTGTTACTTGAGATGACTAAGGGACTGATCACAGATTTTAGCTCCAAACTCTCCCATCATCACAAATGTATTACAAAAAATTAGATAACGTTATCATGTGATGTAGCAAATATATGACCCTACACTTATATGCATGACATTATATGATGATGGCCCCTAATAATTTTTTGCTAAATCTTTATTATATGAATGTTTACAGAATGGTTATAATTATTTTGTTGTCTAGCATTAAAAATCTTTCAAACTTTGTTTTTGTAGAAAATCAAATCTCAGCTGTAGTGAACTCAAATTAATTTTAACTTAATAGGTTCAAAGATTTAGCACGTGAGTACACAGGATCTCAGTTGTCTAAAGCAATATTTGATCAAATTGTAGCTGACCCAACAACATACAAAGTGGGAAAGACACAGGTCAGTAATGTAAATAGTACTTTACTGTCAGAAATCTCATTAAGTAAATCATGATAAGCACTTAACTTAGGCTCACAACTTTTAACTCAGTTTTCTTGTAAGGTAATTGGTTGTGACATATCTGTATTTAAATAAATAATACACATCAACACATTTTTTTATAGATCAGGATTGATCACATTTATAGATATTTTTAAAATTAATAGAAGACGAATACACAATTTAAAGTGAATTTCTAACTTGTAATGCTAGCTGAAATGAGTTATAAATATTCTAATTTAATAAAAACACA
>CAXITT010001273.1:77149-117476 GCA_964033795.1 Lymnaea stagnalis | reverse complement strand
TCAGAACTTCGTCAGCATGATACATAACTGCATCCTAGGATATTAGCAAGTACATGACTTTTAAGATCTGATCACTTGATTGTGGACGCTTGAAGTGACTAGACTTAGTACTTCACTGGCGTGATACTTAACTGCAACTGCTACCTAGAGTACTACCTGGTTTCTACTACTGGACCGACTTACCTTGAGCTGGAACTAGGGGATTGATCTACATCCTACACCAAACTACCTGACAGCTAGGACTTCGAGATCCAGGGACTCTCACCACCACGATTTATCGCGGGAGAGTCATCTTCCCCTCGCAGACATCCCAAGGACTCTACGACCGGGAACTCCGACTTCGCTACGCTCAGAACAGCACCGAAGACCGGAACAGGGACACTGCTTCTTGAACAGAAGGACTCCCACACTGTGTGATCCACCGAGACCATCACAGAACCTATAAAGGCTAAGTTTACCAAGAACGAGCATAGAACTTGAGCAATATAGCAATAGTAATGATGATACCGTCAGTATGTTAGGGACACTTGCTTTGTGTTAATATACCTTTCTAATTGGATGAAATCCGTTTGATGTATATACATTGAGCACCACGAGTGTTTCAAGTAGGAAGTTGTAAATATTATTGTGTAATAAATATTTGTAGTTAATTTCACCTTTAACTAAGACTTCGTTTCAGTCTATACTATATGTATATAGATAGGTGTTATGTCCTTGTGGTTATTCGGCTTAAATAACATATCCCTAGACAGAGTGCAAAGAGGAGATCTCATACGAGAGATACTCCCCTCAATTAAGTCATAAGTCAGATCACCACACACACGACAAACTCTCACAAATAAAACTTATTTTTAATTATGCCACATGTGTTTCTTTGTTTATTTGAAGTTTGATATTTCTTCTGTCGGAGTTTAAAGGCCGACGATTGGTCAAGGCAGTGTTTATTTCAGACATTTTTTCCCAGGTGGAATTTCATATATTCGGGGGTGGGGGGGGGGAGGGGGTTGTGGCTGGGTGTGCCATTTCCCAGCGGCCATAGGCGTAACTAGGGGTGGCAGATGGGGCATATTTCACGAGTGACAGACTAGTGGGGGGAGGGGTGGAAATGGATTTTGATGATATTAAATGGTTGAAAATAATTCGTTGTAGAGTTGGATTGAGGGGTAAACATGAATCGTGTCCCTTTGGCCAAAACTCTGTAGATTCACACCTGCTACTGCTGACGATATCATGTGGATGGAGTGGTTCACCGAAGTGTCACTTTTTATGCTAGTGTTGAATTTTTGAACCACTGCAGAATTTAATAACGTGAAGTGGAGGAACTCAAAACTATTTACCATCAGAACTAATAGTAGGTGCGACTCTAGGCAGTGTATTTTTCTATATATACCAAAATCTTGGATCATTTTCATCGAGAAAAAGGGCTGAAATTTGGGACACCGATGAATTTTGAACGTTGAAGGTGTTAGAGGAGTCTGCTCTCCAGAATATGTTTGATTCTATTAAAGTCAAAGGCATTTTTTTTAATATTCCATTTTGGGGCGGGCCTTATATATTTTGTTCGTATATATGTTATATTTTTTTAAATTTTAACATATCTAATGTATGTGTTGATTAATCACTAGAAATGCGTGGGTTAAATTTTGAAATTCCACGCTTCTTACATGTACAGCTGCATGCTGCCTGCTCACGCATCGAAAAACCTTCTATGTTATCTGTGTCTGCATAAGACCAAAACTATTGTCTTTATCAAAATTATCTCAAAAACATAATTGAAAATTTAACACAATTTCTATCTTTAAATCGAAATGCAACGTATGTCGGGTTCTTATTACTTTAAAAATAGAAATATGCCATACGGTTGAGAAGTATTGGCTTGGGGGGGAGTCTTTGTTTGTGTTAGTTGATCTTATTAGGCGTCCTAATGTTTCTTTGCAATCCTTATTTGTAGACATCGACTTCAAGGGCAGTGCAACTTTTAAAATAAATGGGCGTCGCTTAGTCAATTGTTTTATCACGTGATGAGAGTAAATACGAGTAAGACTCCTGTGAGGCTGTTTGCAACACACTAGGGCTTGACAACAGTAGCCCGTTACACACTACAACTAGTAATTCAAGATGCCTAGGCAATGTTCGGCTTTTGGCTGTTCAAACAGTCAAGTTAAGGACAACGGTATAAGTCTGCATAAGTTTCCGCTTAATGATCAAGAAAATTTAAGACAATGGCTTGACGAATTGGATCTTCGTTAATGATTAACATGAAATCTTGTTCTAAACGGTTATTAAAATATTCCTTCGCTGCACAGGTATTGAATAAACACGCAAATGCGGTCATGGGTATGACGACATTTCGTCCAATGAAAATTTACAATAAAATAAACGAAGGGGAATGACTCATGAAAAATATTGAATAAACACGCAAATGATGTCATGGGCACGGAGCTCAACAACAGCCTGCCGATGATAGTTCCCATGAAATATCGCTAACAAAAATTTTTGAAATAACTTTTTTCCTTCAATCATAACTGACGTATATTTATTGTGACATTTATGTATTTAATTAAAAAAAAAAAAACTCGTATATTCCAGAAAATTTTTAAAGGTAAAATGTTTGGGTAACATGACATTGGGGAAGCACTAATGAGGACGAACATTTTTCTTATGAATTTATGGCAGATCAGCTGTTATCTTTTGGTGTGTGTAGCAGCCTAATGATGGTTTACTCTCATCACGTGACCAAAGAAGGAATTGACTAAGCTATTCCCATGATCTCATTTGTTAGGCTTAGAGACTTTTTGCATACAACGTGTCAGGACTACTAGATATCGTAATATAGAGCATGTCAACTCTACGAGAAATTATATAAGACATTGTAGATTTACTTGGCAGAAAAAACTTTACTAGACAGCATATACAGCATGTCAGCTCTACTAGACAACATATAAAGCATGTTCGCTTCACTAGAAAACATATACAGCATGTCAGCTCCACTAGATAGCATATACAACATGTCAGCTTGTCTAGACATCATATACAACATGTCAGCTTGTCTAGACATTATATACAACTGGTTAGCTTGTCTAGACAGCATATACAACTGGTCAGCTTGTCTAGACAGCATTTTCAACATGTCAGCTTGTCTAGACAGCATAAACAACATGTCAGCTGCATTGGACAGCATAAACAGCAAGTCAGCTGCACCAGACAGCATCTCCTATTATTCTTTTTTACAGAGGCGTGTCTAAAAAGTTTCGAATGTTTAAACACATTTATTTCTACGACCTCACTTCACAAAAACTTTATAACAATAAAACCCATTCTCTCTATCAATAACATAGGTCAATAGAATTATCCATAGTAACATCAATACGGTCAAACTAATAAAATGAACTGTAGAGTTATCAATATTACCATGCTAATCAAATTAACAGTAGTATTATCAATACCCCTAACACTACTTTCTATTACATTGTCAGCTTATTTGTATTAACTGATTACATAGGATTCGATTACTTGTAAATAATATTATATATGACGTGTACCTCATCCTTAGCGGCGCTACTGCCCATACACGGTCCTAGCCTGCTTCACCAGATCCTTTCAGTTCTGCCTCCATGTGAGAATCCCTATGTTTTGTAATACCTCCTCTACACATTCGATCCATCTCAGTCTTGGTCAACAGGTGATTTGTCTGCACATATGTTTCTTCCTGTGGATAACTTTTGCTGCCCTACAATCACCTGGTATCATCTCAAGTTATACAACTGTGACACAATGGGCTGGTCTTTGTACAATTACTATACCTCTTGATTTGTACGGATTCTCCAATAATCTGTGTCTATCACTGGACCAAATAGTTTCAGGATGATTTTCATGGATATAAATTGAGCAGGATTTTTTTGTTGTTGCTTTTTTTATCTGCTAAGGGACCGATTTTCACTAACATAGGTTATTTTTGGTCTGATGATAGAGACGCATCCATCCCCTTGTGGGGTATTTATTCCCCTTGTGGGGTATTTGTTCCCCTTGTGGGGTATTTGTTCCCCTTGTGGGGTATTTGTTCCCCTTGTGGGGTATTTGTTCCCCTTGTGGGTATTTGTTCCCCTTGTGGGGTATTTGTTCCCCTTGTGGGGTATTTGTTCCTCGTGTGGATATTTGTTCCCCTTGTGGGGTATTTGTTCCCCTTGTGGGGTATTTGTTCCCAGTAGTTTTTGTTGGATGAAAGGAGGGTTTGTCTGCTAGTATCATTTCTTTCACCACCAAAATTACTTCATTGAGCTCATTAACGGTTTATGCTAGATATTTGAAGTTAGCCACTCATTGAAATGTGCGATTAAATTGATGTTGTAATCAGCGTGGGTGTCACGTGACATCATATATATTGTATTCGGCTGATTTACCACAAGACCAGCTTCGTCTAATTTCTCTCCTGTATTATTATGTTCTAATGTATTAGAAGTAGTCTTCTGACACCATAGGTCAAAGTTAAAAAGTAAGATAAAAATAATTCAATTACTAATATGATAGAGGTAGAGAAGTGTGATGACACACAATATCAAAGTTAAAAACGTATATAAAAAGAATCATTTACTAGTAAGATATCTTTGGTAAGCTCTCTACTGGATTCTCATCTGAAAAGAATTAAAATAAAACAACAATGTGTGGACAAGTGTGGAACACTTTGTTTATTATTCTAATATAAAACACAGAAAAACAGTTGGACATAAGGCTAGCTTTTTTTTGTTTTTTTAAGCTATATTCTTCAGGAAAATATGTTACAAAATTTAGCACTTTTATTTGTTTACTAAAGAAATAGAGTTAACATATTTCAAACGTGTACTATTTATATACTGCCGTTAAATTCTACATTAGTGAAAAAATCATAAAAAATGTGAACGATTTTATTCTGTGAAACTCAACAAACATTGATTCGTGTACGTTTAAAAATATCTAATAAATATATAAAGGCAAAATGACATCATATAATTTATAAAAACCACATAACCCTACTTTAAAAGTCTGGATTTTTCTATGATATATAAGTTGAACACAAATTACACATGTTTGATGCTTCGTCCTTTTTTATCTTGGTATGTAAGTTTTTCAACTTGAAAAGTCATTATAAATAATCTTCTTAACAATACCAAACACGCAAACAACAAAATTAATATTTCTGCGTATGACCAGTTTTCGCCACAGCACGATATTTATATTCGAATTTTTTAAGACTCTAACAAAATTAGCTTCAAATATTATATTATACATATATATATATATATATATATATATATATATATATATATATATATATATATATATATAAACAAATAAACAAATATATTTAAAGACACCTGTTATTTTTTTATTTAATCAATATTTATTCTTTTTTTTTTTAAAAATATATATACATTTTTTTTTATATATATATATATATATATATATATATATATATATATATATATACATATAAACAAATAAACAAATATATTTCAAGGCACCTGTTACTTGTTTAGTTAATGACAATTTAATCATTTTTTTTTTAAAATATAAATACATTTTTGTTTCATAGTGCTCATTTTTGCCCTGGGGCACTTGCATTGCCCTCGGGGATCAGTGCCTCACTCTCCCTTGAACAGATGCCTAAAAGGAAGACTGTTGAGCAGTAGAACAAATAATAAACTATTTGAAACGATTTGTTGACATTAACACTTCATCAAATGTATCATTTCCTGCTATCTTGGTTTGGGGAAATTCAACTTCCCAAAATAAAAATAGCGATTACTTAGTTTATATAGTTGTCTCTATTTCAAGAATTATTTTCAGCTATCCTTTTTGCTGAGGAAGGCTATTAGAAAAAAGTTATTGTCTTTTCGTCCTGGTTTTAATGCAAGCTTCTCAATTCCTAGATGTACTGTTTTATGTTTTCTAAAATGTATATTGCATATGCATGGTTTTCAAGGGAAACAATTTAGATTGCTTTGTAACTGTAGTTCGTTATTTACTTAGATGGTTTTTGCGAGACTTTGTAATTGTTATTTTGCTTTTAAAAACAATTAAATAAATTTGACAATACAAAATTTGTGCAAATCGTCCTAAAAATAATTACTTTCATATATTTGTTTTTAAAGCGTTTGATTTACTGAAATATATACTTAAGCTTTATATTTCTTACTCAAATATATAAACTATTAAATATGCTTAAGTAATGTTTATGATGAAATGCGTTTTTTGTTACAAGTGTATTATTCAGTCTGAATGTAGACCACTTGAATTCGTTTCCTAATCTAGGGATTTAATACAATTGTTATTCTATTCCTTTTTGTAAGAGGTTTTAAGTTATGTAAATGAAACATGACATCCTTTCGTCCTCGTGAAATGATAGAGTATATATGTACAGTGCTTCTACCATACATCTCTCCCTGGGAGGCCATTCAGATTTCCAGGGAAGGGGGCCAGCGCCATTGGCAAGAGGCGTAGCGAAAGGGGTTGGAGCTGAGACATATGTCGCGGGGCGCCTGAATAACGTGGATAGGGGCACAGTGAGCCTTGATAGTGTTCATTGGTGGAAATTAATGTGTTTTAGTGTTGAAAGCCGTAGTGACGTAAAAAAAAGTATCTTGTCCCCTGACACTAAACACTATAGAAAATATTTGGTGGCCAATTAGCAAAACTAATAGTAGCTAAGCCACTTGTCATTTTATCAGTCGATATAAAAATATCTTCGTCGTAATCTTTTTGATTGATTCATTGGATACATTTATAGCACATGTATCAGTGCTTACTGTGTTCCCGTTTTCTTAAATGTATTTAAACTAAAAAAAAATGTTTTAAAATGTTTCTTTAATTACTTTATTATCATTTTCAAATCACCTCATAAAAGGAGGCAAAATGTGTCCATAATTTTGGCGCTATCACTTCAGAAGTGCGCACTCCGCCAGACTTTTGTCTGTGTTCATCCACACAGGAACTCTCAGTAAGTACTTTGTTGAAGACCGCGCGCTCTTAAAGGATACATGTTTATACATCAGTTCTTCTGTAATATATGTCGGTGCAGAGCCTTCTATGCAGCTGTACGCCAGGAACAGAATTTTGTAGTTAATGCGTTACTCACAGGAACCCAATGGAGATCTCTTAGAGCTGAGATGATGTGGTCAGATTTCCTTATCCGTGATACAATGCGTGCTGCAGTATTTTGTATCTTCTGGAGTCTTTGAATTTTGTACCGAGACAAACCCCACAAACAACTTCAACATTAATATAATATTCAAATGATAAGAGTTACTGCTGCAGCATTAGCTGTTCTCCTATTGAGTTGAGGACGCTGATGACAGAAGCATTCCTTGACAACAGAACTGATATGGGAAATCATACTAGGTATACTGTCAAAATATCGGTGGAGGGTTTTGGAGAGCATGCAATCTTGAAATTTTTTGATTAGGTCCAAATAAAGTGATTTACGTAACTATCATGTCTTTTTCTGTCCGTTTTTTTTTTTTTTTTTTTTTTTTTTTTTTTTTTTTATATATTTCTCTCTGTATAACATACATTTTTTTATTCTTTTTATATATAAACACTCTTAGAACACGTATTTGTTTTGTCTCTATAGATATATAAAATATATATATATATATATATATATATATATATATATATATATATATATATATATATTATGTGTGTGTGTACATTTAATTTTTACTTATTTAATTATTTTTGGTTCTTGTACTGATGAAGGCTTATTTCTAAATTTATCATTACTCTATACTTCTATTGTTATAATGACACAAATTGTTCGTGTCTAATTAATCTTTTTGAAAGCTTTATCATAGTCCAAAACTTTTTCTTTTTAATCATAATTGAATTCAATGTTTCTATTATTTTTTTGGAACGGGAAAAAATATTATGTCGACGAAAACCATATTTATACTGAAATCATTCCGTTTGTGGTATGACACTGTGGTAATCTTTTGGCACAAGCTTATAATAAACCCGAAACTGTACCACTGATCAGCGTGAAGGAAGGGTTTGCAGAAATTTAGTGTGCTAAAGAGTGTCGGGCCAACTCAAAATGCAAGGGTACAGTTTGTTGCATTATTTGTTCATCTTTTCAGACAATTATTTAAGTGTTTAATGCGTCTCCATTACTTTGTATTTTTTTTTTCTGTCCTGTCTGCCGAGGAAAGCTTTTAGCCAAAAAATTATTGTCTTATTGTCCTGTTTCTTACTATCATATTGGTGCAATTTATATTTTCAGAAATCATTCACGAAAATACTATTTGTACTATATATTAAAGGGAGAATACTCGAATTCGATCCTGGAATGTATGGAGGAGACGCAAAAGTAATCTCCACTGCTCCTCTTATTTCTGCTCTCCCATCTATCTCCCTATGACCATCTGTCATTCACCAAAACGGACAATGGCCCAAACTCCCTCCATTTTATTGATAGCTTAATAACAGGAAAAGTAGCTAGGGTTGGTGTCAAACGATGTGGTAAACTCCCCCTTTCCCTCCCTTTCTGATTTCTATAATCAATGTATCTTTGTTCAAATAAGTCCAAGTAATACAATGACCGGAAAAGATCAGGAGGTAAATGCATCTAAGAACTGTAACAACGTGAGGTTATTGATATATTAGCATTGGATTAACTTAACTTAAAATGTGCTTTCGTGTTCATCAAAACTGCAAACCTGTCAATGACTTTTTATTTAAAAAATCAATGTCCTTGACTGCACTACATTCTATTAATAGCAGAGCAAGATCAGAAACCATTGATTGTCACATGGTATATCGTAAATCATTCTTGATAAGTTTTCATTTTTAAAAATTCAGCTCATATGATTCCGCAGACACACGCATCGTAAGTAACATATAAAGGCTTAGCCAGAGTATTGGAATAGATTATAAAATGTCTCATTCAGCTATGAATTTTAAAAAATATCAAATTCGAAACTGTCCAAAATCTTTTGTTCCATTCAGCTATAAGATTTTAAAAATCACATATTACCCAAGAGATTTTCTCCAGTAGATAATTACGTCAGTATAGACATCATGTAAAAGACCATATGCAAAATGTCAATCTTGTTCAAATGGTAAGAGGCGATGCTAGATTGTGCCAGCCAACCACGAACAAAAGGGAATTTAATATTTAATTTTTTAATTTTTTTTAAAGTACGTTTGCGCATCTTAACCTATAACAGACACATACAACGTCTTTAAGAAAGTACATCAAAACTTAATGTGCATCATAATTATTGAATGAACATTAGAATAATGGTATTTTTATAGTTAAAAAACGGTATGTTATGTATTTAAACTAGATGGCCTGTGAATTTCGCCTTACTGACTATTTATTGACATTATATCCCTAAATGTAGGGATCGAATTTAGGTGAAATACAACTTTGTAAGAAGCATATAATTCATTAGTGTGGCAACAGAGTGACATAATGTTGGTTACGCATAATTTACATTACTTAAACATATTTTAAAGTAATAACGTTAATCCTTTTGCCTAAATAATACGCCCGATCATAAATACACCCATTTAGTAAGGTTTCTTGACGAATAAATAGGATTTTTTTCCTCTTTTTACTTGAAAATAAAACGAATAATGATAACAAAATTACATTCAAATGTCGGAATAATTTATAATTTTTATCAAACACCAAAAAAAATAGCGATTGTTTCCCATGAATTTTTATGTTTTATCTATTTGTAATAATTTTTTATTTAAAAAAAATGATTTTAAAAATTCATCTCAAATGATAATATTCATTACTCTTTATTTTTGTTTTATTTTTTATTACATTCTCTTGACAGTTGTGTTCGAATGAAGAATAGTAATTACAAATTGCAAAAGTTTTGTTTTTAAAAGTTTACTTAGTTTATAGACATAAAATATAACACATTTTATACTGAATTAAATACAAGTGTGGACAGAGTAAAAATGTATTTGTTAACAAGGAATGAGCTTTTTAAATACCAAGTGAACAATCATTAATTCTAAGATTTTTATTTTTAACAGAATTGGTGCAATTTAATCAGGTTTATTGATTGTTATTTGATATTAAATATTAAGAACATTCTAACTTGAAAGCATATTTCATTTGTAAAACTCACTGAGGCTTCCAGATGAGTACACGTGATTTTCAAGTAATTATTATCAATCAAAAGACGTTTTTTAAAAAAAAATATTTTCCAACTGCACTAAGTAAAAAGTTAATTAAACATATTATACAAACAATTTTAATATAACACCTTTGGCTTAGCTAGAGTTGGTGTCACCCGGTGTATTATACGTTTGATGACAACCGAGTGTGGTAAGTCATTGTGTCATCCGGTGTGGTAAGTCATTGTGTCATCCGGTGTGGTAAGTCATTGTGTCATCCGGTGTGGTAAGTCATTGTGTCATCCGGTGTGGTAAGTCATTGTGTCATCCGGTGTGGTAAGTCATTGTGTCATCCGGTGTGGTAAGTCATTGTGTCATCCGGTGTGGTAAGTCATTGTGTCGTCCGGTTTTGTAAGTCATTGTGTCATTCGGTGTGGTAAGTCATTGTGTCATCCGGAGTGGTGATTCACTGTGTCAACTCCCCCCTCCCCTCCAACTCCACTTTTCTCCCTGACTTCCACGATTGATTTCTTATAGTTGAAATATGTCCTCAATATAAAAATTTCAATACAGTAATAATAAAAAATAAAAGGAAATTTATTTAAGAACTGTAACAACGTTAAGTTATAGTTACTTTTGAATTAAATTAATTTATTATTTTTTTTTAATGTTCTTTTCATTGTCTTCAAATCTGTACATTTGTCAATCATTTAGTCACAATTAATTTCCTTCACCGTTCAATTGTCAGCAATGCTAGATCAGAAAATATTGACTGCCCCGTGGTGGCTCATAAATAGTTCTTGATAAGCATTAATTTTGTAAAGCTCCATCACATGAAGCCACAGACACACAACTAATAAGAAACATTGGAGAGCTGAACGAGAGTATTGGATGAGATTCTAAGTAGTTCCATTTAGCTATGAATATCAATTTTATTTTCTTTAAATAAAACAATAAATTAAAATGTATTACTAAAATTATTTGAAGTTTTGCAATTTTTCCTTAATGTAACTACAGAAGGAAGTTTTCCTTTTTTAAAAATAAATATATTAATGTTTTCTCAAGCACATAAGTATTTAAATAAATACAAATTTCGTCGTCTGACAAAATATAACTTTTATTTGGAGTATGCCAAAGAAAAATGTATAAAAAACTGCAAGTCAATGGCAAATGTAGCCCCAGATTGGATTGACAGTAGGTCTTATTGATTGCAAGTCACTGGCCAATGTGGCCCCAGATTAGATTGACATTAGGTCTTATTAACTGCATGTCACTGGCAAATGTGGCCCCAGATTGGATTGACATTTTTAAAAATGCACAAGAAAAAACAAATACAAGCAATTTTATTTTATCAAAATAAAGTCAACAATGATTAAAGGTATAACATTCTTTCTCTTAAATGGACATTCTTGACCTATGGCTGGACTCATGTCCATACATAAGGCTAGAGAAATGATCTATTCACAATTCTTTAGCCTCGCATACATAAAGACATTAAACGCTATATAAAAAGATGTGATATTTGCCAAAAGGCCAGATACCCGGGACAGGGCAGAGCTGTAGAATTGTAGGAAAAGAAATATAATAGCACCAACTTTCTTCTAAAGTAGCTAGTGACATAGTGGGTCATTGACGTTGTGGGTTTTAGACGTAGTGGGAAATTAACATACTGGGACATTAAAATGTTTGGGCATTGGTACAGTGGAAAATTGGCATAGCTGGTAATTGAAATACTGGGCTATTACAAGTAGTGGGCCATCGGCATAGTTGGTAATTAATATATTTGGCCACAGACTTAGAATGCAAATTAACACAGTGTGCTATTGACAGGGTGGGTCATTGACATAGTGGGTCATTGATATAGTGTATCATTTAAATAAAGGGCCATTTACATAGTGGGCCAATGACATTGCGCACAAATGACTTAGTTGGCCATTGACATAGTGGGTCATTGACATAGTGGGGCATTGATATAGTGCATAATTTAAATAAAGGACCATTAACATAGTGGGCGAAAGGCATTGCGCACCAATGACTTAGTTGGCCATTTACAAAATAGGTCATTAACATAGTGAGCCATTGGCATAGTTGGCCAATGACATAGTGGGATATTGGCATTGTGGGCCATGGGCATAGTGGGCCATTGTAATAATAAGCCATTGACATAGTGGGCCATAGGCATAATGGGCGAATGATATAGTGGGCCATTGGCATAATTGGCGAATGACATAGTGGGACATTGCATTGTGGGACATGGGCATAGTGGGCCATTGACATAATAGGCCATTGAAATAATAGTCAATGGACATAATGGACTAAAGGCATAGTGGGCAAATTACATAGTGGGACAATGACTTAGTGGGCCATGAAATTCCTGAAAGATAAGCACTTTAATGCCCTTTGCTTGTTAAATTTAAAACGTAGATCATAAGCTTGATAATGCCTACAATAAATATTATTGCTCTAATAGAGCCAAGTTTCACCCCAAAATTATTCATTAAGCCTATAAAATATCACCACACTATTATCGTCATACTAATGTTTTGTGTTTTTAAAAAAAACAGCTGGCAAGATATCCCTTTATTAATATTTAACCTAGTACCAAAACATTAGTCTTTCCGCGATGATGAAGTAATTATTTCGTTCAGCAACCTACATCCCTCACCACCATTGGTTGGGTATTTTTTTTAACCAGATCTATTAAATTTGTCTAAAAACTGAAACAAAAATAATAATAGACATGTTACCATTCCCAAGGTTTATTAAATATTAATCACCTTTGCCTATTATATTAAGGATAATCATTATTATGATATATCAAAATAAATATCCCAAATGAAGGAATCGAATTAATCTAGGGCTCAGAATTGTATTTATGAAACATTAAAAAAAAATAAAAAATTTATACATATAGAAATTACCATTCGATTAGTTTTTTTCCCCATAAAACTGGTAGCATTTGCCTAAGCCTAATTGAAATTTAATATTTTGGAAATATAGGGCAAGTAAGTTAGCACCTTTCACAGAGTATTAATAATTTAATATTCGATGAAAGCAAGACTTCCATCAAAAATGAAGATCGGATTCTCGGCCCTATAGACATACAGACAGTCCAACTTCTGGTAGATGACCGCAGACCTCAGTCGTTTTCAAAAAGATGGCCGAAAGTCTCAGACACTTTAGGCCGAAACGAAATTTAACCAAGAGTTAACTTTTCTGTTTTAGCCGAAAGTGATCATATGGCGAATTTAGTCGCCGATGCCAAAGACCAAGCCGAGATTCGGAGGTCCTCTAATTAGAGGCTTAAATAATTGAATTATAAATATCGTGCCGTGCTAAAAAATTGATACGGTTTTTGTATTTATTTTTGTATTCCAGCAACTTCACAAGTTTGACAACTTTAATAACACCGCATAAAACGACGAAGTATCAAACATGTGCAATTTGTGTTCAAATTATATTTTTAAAAAAAATGACTTTTAAAGTAGGAATAGGCGTTTATTATATGGTATATGATGACGTTTAGCTGTTAAAAATAAACTTTATACATACTTTTAAATGTACTTGATTCCAAGTTGGTTGAGTTAGACAGAAAAAATGTTTTACAAACTTTTTGTTGTTTTGTACATAAATTTAGAATTTAATAGGAGCATACAATTAGTACAAACTTTATGATATATTGTTAAGTTAAATGCGTTTGTGTTTTATGTAAACAATTAAATATGCTGTAAATAAAACAATTTTTGGGAGGTTTCCATTGATGGTTTCACAAAATACGCAAGCGCGTTGCCTCTCTTACTCAAAAAAAAAAAAAAAAAAAAAAAAAAAACCTAGTTGTGCCTGTAAACTATTAGTTTACAATACTTTTTCAAAAAGAGAAAAATGGATTGTACGACTGTCAAAAAAATACGAGTTAGTTGAAACGAAGCAAAACTAGAAACATTTTGCTGTAGTCACCCAACTAGGGCATTTGCATTTTGTAGGATCTGGATGGGAACATGAGCATTAACACTTGTTTCAAATGACTTAAAGCTTTAACTAAACAAGTATTAGCACCTTCAGTTTCATGGCTGGTATCTTTCAATTAAACGATGTGTTCGAGGGAGTGGTTAGGATTAGGAGAGGCTTGTTAAGATTTAGTTAGTCTGGTTTGTATTGGGTAGCAGGTGAGGCTAGAAATTATTTTGTCTGTTGTGGTTGTTACTTTATCACTTCATGAGTCCGTGTGATAGAGTACAGCTTTTTAGTATTGTGTCAGTCTGTTTTAGAAACCTTTTTATTTGACCTAATTTGTTATTCAACATTTCGCTATGAGACATAATCAGAGTTTGTTGTCTGTTATATTTTTTGATGAGCTTGATATTGTTTGAATGCAAGAGGTGACAGTAGTGTTAGAAAGTGAACAAGACGTTGCACACCAATTACTTTGCACATTTTGTTACCATGCTTCACTATTATGAAAAAAAATAATAATGTTAAAGCTTTAAAAAAATGTTGTGCCTTTGTTTAAATTATAGATCAATCTTTTTATAACGTCCCCATTTAACTAAAGAGAAAAAAAAAAAAACTTGTGTAAACTACGTATAGATGCATTAAATAACAATGGGCCCGCATGACGTCTTTAAATTCACATGTGTACATAAAGAAACAATTTATTTTTCTAGTATACTGGATTAAACATTAAATAATTAAAAAGAAGTAATAAGTAGACAATGTTGTTTTTTTTTAATTCTGGAACATCAGTGTATCACAATAATTTATTTTTTTACATTTTAGTTATTAATACAGAAAGTCTTAAGATATCTACATTATTATTGTCATTTTGTATAGCCATCTTACCAATATTGAATAGAAGTTAAATAGCAATGTATATAATTTTACGTGTGAGGCAAAATGTGTTAGATAAAATATGATTGTATTTTTGACTGGTCTGCCGGGGATTAAATGGTTCGGATTAGCATGTGGCGCCGATATCAATCGATCACTTCCAAATAAATAATTTCATGAGAGACTTCATTGCGTTATTACTTGACTGTGAACGCTGGAGATAACTTCACTAGAGACTTATACTATAAGTTATAGCTTGATCTATAACTGTAACCTAAGATACTAGCAAGTATATGTCTTTTAAGATCTGAACACTTGATTGTGGATAATGGAGTAACTAGACTTAGTACTTCATTAGCGTTATCATTAACTGCGACTGCTACCTAAGAGTACTAGTAAGTACGCAACCATGATTTTGATATTATTGTATTGCCCTTGTATTGTTCATAAACTTTGTAGCAATTATTCGATGGTGTTTGATCTTATTCTAATGCATATATTCCATTATATGGATATTATGAATTCTATTATTGCTTTTGCCGCGGGCTACGACACACCACCATCGTATCATGGGGATGGTAGGTTACTATTCTAAACCACCCTTGTCTCTTTTAACTAGAAGACAATATGTATACTATGTACCTGTAAATTTAATGATTGATAATGTAACAATGTCAAATACTTAATTAATTAAAATGTTTGCTTGGTCCAACATTGTCGCGAAGCAAGATCTGCTTACGCCGACAATGATCAGACTTATAAATATATCCACAAATAGGATGTATGTGTACAAGCTATGTCACCTTCCATACATCGATCTGAGTTCGTTGCTGTTGAAATGGGACTTTTCAGATTACGACTTTTTGCTTGGATAGTTATCCATTTTTTAGCCTTTGCCTTTTAGCCTGGTTTCTATTACTGGACCGACTTACACTTAAAGATGCAAATAGGGAATTGATTTAAAACCTACACCAAACTACCTGACAGCTACTACAAAGAGTTCCAGATCCAGGGACTCTCACTACCATGATTTATCGCTGGAGAGTCATCTTCCCCGTAATCTACGACCAAGAACTCCGATTTCACTACGCTTAGAACGGCTATAAAGACCGGAACAGGGACACGCTTCTGGAACAGAAGGAACTCTCACAATGTGTTATCCACCAAGATCATCACTGAAACTATAAAGGCTAAGTCAACAAAGATTGAGTATAGAACCTTGAGCAATATATCATTAATAAAGATGATACCGTCATTATGTTAGGGACACTTGCATTGCATTGATAAACCTTTCTAATTGGATGCTTTCCATTTGATGTATATATTTTAATCACCAGTCGGCCTATAGACATTTCCATAGCACGGAGACAGCTCTCTTGAGAGTCAGTAATGACCTCTTGCGCGCAATGGACAGCGGTAATGTCTCCATTTTGATCCTCTTAGACCTCAGTGCGGCCTTTGACACTGTTGACCATGAAATCCTTTTCAAAACCCTTGAAAACTACTTTGGAATTTCTGGTTCGGTTTTGGCTTGGTTTAGGTCCTACCTCTCTGATAGAACGCAAATGGTCTCTGTCGATGGCTGTCTCTCCGGCAGTGCTGATTTGGTGTACGGAGTGCCACAGGGGTCCGTTTTGGGTCCGGTTCTATTCATAATGTATACCAGACCACTACTCCTCTTGCTCGGGAGGCATGCTGTTGAGAACCAGTCATTTGCAGATGATACACAGCTATACATGCATACCCATCCATCTCTTGTCGATTCCGCTGTCCAGACTTTGCGGGGGTGCATTGATGATGTCAAGTCTTGGATGACACTCAGCAAGTTGAAGCTTAATGATGACAAAACAGAAGCACTCCTCATTTACAATCACAAATCATCCTCTACCTCAATTCTTCCCACCTCATTTCAAGTAGGTAACTCCGACATACAGTTTACACCCTCTGCTAGGAATCTTGGTTATATTCTTTCTAACAACATGTCTCTCGATAAACATATCTCTCACATTTGTCGTTCAGCATACACCGCCATCCGTCAGATCAGCTCCATCCGCCACTACCTGACAGTTAGCGCAACAAAAACTCTAGTCTGTGCTCTTGTTCTCTCTCGTCTTGACTATTGCAACTCACTTCTGTCAGGTTCACCGAAACATTTTATAGAAAAACTGCAGAAAGTTCAAAACTCTGCTGCTAGGCTTGTTCTTAAGGCAAAAAAACGCGATCACGTCACTCCACTACTCCACTCACTACATTGGCTCCCTATACAGGCACGCATTGACTACAAGCTGTCTCTTCTCTGTCACAACTTTTTCTCGGATTCCTGCCCTTCCTATCTAACTGAACTTCTTTCTGTCTATTCACCCCTTCGACAACTTCGCTCCTCCGCAGACTCGCGTATTCTGTCCGTTCCCAAG
The DNA here is from genome assembly GCA_964033795.1 of Lymnaea stagnalis. Taxonomy (NCBI): domain Eukaryota; kingdom Metazoa; phylum Mollusca; class Gastropoda; family Lymnaeidae; genus Lymnaea; species Lymnaea stagnalis. The sequence continues at coordinate 100,125 of CAXITT010001273.1, read as the reverse complement.
ACACGCACTAAATTATATGGTGAACGATCTTTCTCTTTCTGCGCCCCCAAACAATGGAATTCTTTGCCACTACACATCCGCAATATAACAACCACACAGGCCTTCAAAACTGCACTCAAAACACATCTATTTAAACTATACTACTCTGACTGATTCTCCTCCTATAAACCGATAAACGTACATGGGTTTCCTTGTAAAAATGTCTGGTGTGGGTGGATGAATATACCTATGGTGTTGTTTTGCTTATATGTTGTTTTTATTTCATTAATGTATTTTATTTTAATATTATGATTATGCCTCTTTGCTATATATGTACAGCGCGGTGAGCCCAGCCCTAGGCCGGGGTACCGCGCTATATAAGACCACTTATTATTATTATTATTATTATTATTACGGAGAAATTTTTAAAAATTATTATTCAATAAATACTTGTAGTTATTTCTCCTTTTAGAAAGACTTCGATTCAGTCTATGCTATATGTATATAGATAGGTTATTATGTCTGTGTGGTAATTTGGCTTAATTAACGAATCTCTAGACAGAGTGCCAAAAAGAGAACTCATACGAGAGATACCCTTCAATAACATATCATTTGTCAGATCACCACAAATACTACATAATCAAGTATTTTATTCCAATTGCACTGTTTTCCTCTTTTTGATAGCATCACAAACCACAAAATGTACACTTTCAGTGCCCGGAACAAACGCACTTGACGTACGGGTACGTCACATCAGTTACCCCATTTTTTCAAGAAATGGATCATACAGATAGAGTTATCTGACGCCAGACATGGACAGTACATTTCATTTATTATTATTTTTTTTTTAATATTGTTGTTCTTGTTTTTGTTTTGCTTTGAAGAGCGTTCATCTATAAAACCATTTAAATCATCAACACACATTAACAATGGTTTAGAAAACGGATGTAGTAAATGAGTGCTGTGACAATATTTTATTGAGATATTTTTAATGAGTTATTTAATCTTGTATCTGTTGTATGTGTACTTTAAAGGAGGTTACATTTTTGGGAAGAAGATTTTAAAATGCTGTCTATCATTATGGGTTGCTTGACATAGCTGTGTGAACATCCCTGCACAAAATACAAGTCTGCCATTGGTCAGAAATCTAATAGAACAGTTACTCTGTTGTTTTTTTAACCACTTGCTTACATTTAACTATTTTATGTTAAACTTAAACTAATAACATCCCATTATAAACTTCTTAACTTATTCAAGTGAAAAAACTAACAATGTTAGTATATGTAAATATATTGAGTGTGGTGTGTGCATGTATACAGTTAGCTTCTATTGTCTGTCAGTTCAACTTGTCAACACTAGATCGCTAATTACTAGTTGACCTGACCAATAGAAATTTGTTGTCTCCCACACTGAAACTTTAGTTAAATTATATATATATATATATATATATATATATATATATATATATATATATAAATATATTTTAAAATGAGGGCATTGGAATAACAGACGTTCGGTGTAATGGCATTCGGAAAATCATCGCTCTACTTTATAATTTTACAAATTATTTGATTAGATTGATAATACATTGTCAAATTCATCAGACTGATTAGACAAGGTCCTCAGACTGATGATACATAGACAAGGTCCTCATACTGATGATACATAGACAAAGTAATCAGACTGATGATACATTGACAATTCCTCAGACTGATGATACATTGACAATTCGTCAGACTGATGATACATTGACACTTACTCAGACTGATGATACATCGACACTTACTCAGACTGATGAAACATAGACAAGGTCCAAAGACTGTGGATATATAGAGAAGGTCCTAACAATGATGATACATAGACTGGGTTGTCATTTTCTACAGGAAATTAGTCAGAACAATGGTTGGAATACAAACATCAGAAACTGAAAAAGGAGTAGGTCAATTACTTCTTAACAATATGTTTTTTTTACGCACTATTTATTTTATGCATCAGAAGAAAAGTGTTTAACAAATATATAAAGAATGTTATTATAATTTATTCAAGTTGTAATGATTGAAAAAAAATATAGTTCCATATCAGTGTCTCATCCATCTGAATGTGTATGAAATATTTTATAAGGGATTTTGTTATATAAATGGTTAAATTGAATTAATCCCTGGAGAAAGATTTGCTTTAAAATAGTTAACTTTTTAATAACCACTAAAGTAATACTAATTTTTTTTTTATATATCCTTAGCTTAATATGAATTTTTATAAATTTACCAACAAAACTGACTCGATCCACATCCAGCATTAATCCATAACTACAAGAGCAATCATATCCACCAATGGTGTTGTCATTATTTTATTCACCAATATCCAAGTTCAGTGTATGTCTATACATTTTTTTTTAAATGGATAAATAAAATATTACATAAAATGCATATTGTGTTTAGTCATTAGTAAACCATTGACTCAGATATATACCATGCTACTAAGGGCAGAACCAATAATTATAACATTTTAATATATTTTGTAATGTTCATCAAAAAGCTAGTACATCATTGTACAGGTTTGACTTGGTAGACAGTGGAACATCTTCAAGTTAACATCAGCTTATTAGTCTGACCAGGCCAACAATGTTTATACTAACACAATAAATCATAGGTTGTTCAAATTCTTGTCAATAAACAAATTAAACATTCCATAACAATATTGTATCATTAAATTGGCCTATATGACACATTTGGTTATATGATGATACTTATATAAGTAAACCGGTCTAACATGTAGATGTTCTGTTGAACAACTTGTATCCAGAGTGACAAGAACAGAAGAAACCACCCACAAAGTTGTCACAAACTTGATCACAGTCATTAGTCAGATAGCAGGAACATTCATTAATGTCTGTAATAAAAGTTTACAGACAATTGTAATGGTATTTAACTAATATATAACAACACATATTATTGATATGTACAAATTATAATAAGTAGATTTAGTATAATCCTAATTTTATTCCATAACTAAGCACAAAAGTATGTATCCTCTCAAATATGGAAAATTGATTTTTGTAATAAAAATTTTAACAAAAATTATCCTATTTCTAATAAATATTCATTTCTGAGACTTAATTTAATGTTAAGGGGTTTAGTTTAATGTGAAATTCAAATTTAAACCCACTTAATCTACACTTTTATACCTTTTATTATTTTAGAATTAATGGTACACATTTTAAATATAATTTCTGATCCTAGCCTCAACAATAATGTTCAGAAAAAAGTTAAACCAAATGAATTTCTTTAGTAAATCCTTTTTAGATTATGGTGAACAAATAATTTGATCTCTTTAGCAGGCACTTGTCTTAAAAATAAGATTAATTTGACAAAATAATGTACGTTCACATTGTCCAATTACTTTACTTTATCCTTCTAAACATTGACAACTGGCACAGACAAAACTGTTGACATACTTTTCCCTTTGCCTGACAGAAAAGGAGACAAGTAGAACATTCATCTACATATCTGTCATATTGTGCTCCTATGGTTACAAAAAACATGAACATAATGTCACAAATGTTTTTTTAAAAATTGTTTCAAGTTATTTGGATACATGACACAAAATAATTTAACTGTTAACCTTATAACTAAATCCTGGTTTACAGAGACATCCTCTCACAGGGTCACAGCAGTCAGCACCAGTACCACTGGCTAAGTCATTGCTACCTTTGGGTCATTTTTACTTTAACCACAAGCTGCATAAATAAAGAAATCATAGAAGAACTCAACAGCATACAGTAATATGATGGTTATTAGAAAAGTATCAACAATAAATACAGTATCAGACCTGAAAAAATGTTGGCCATAATAGTGTCATGTAGTGTATGCTCTTATTGTTTAATTTATCCAAAATTTTTATTGATAAAATGTCCTGAATATATTCGAATCTCACACAAATTGTTTCTAACAAGTTATTTAAAAAAAAATTGTGTCTGTTATTTATAAAAATTCAAATAATTACCCATATTTAATTGACTAAAGAGTTAAGTATAGCTATTAATTTTTTTAGATCTCTTTTTGTTTCAATGGAAATATTTTACATTTTTATCTAAGCTATATTTTGTTGAAACTAAATAATTTATTTATTATTCAATTACAGTTTAAAGATTTTAAAATGTATAAGAAACAACTCAATGGAAATTTTAGAAATGTATGTAATATCTCAAAATCTTCTTACCAACACCAGAGCGGCTATTGTTATTTAGGAAATAGCCAAAAAGACAAGATCAATAACAACCTAAAGTTTTAACACATTTGCCTTTCTGGTAACACAGTTTCAAGTGATAAAAGGTATATTCACTGATATCTGTTAAAATAGATGGATGAATGGATGTCGTTTTGGCAACTCAAGTTATTTAATTTTTTTTAAAACTTTTAAATATCTATTACAAAAAAAAAAAAACATTTTATTTTATAAATAAATCTGAACAATTTAAATTGTTTTAGTTTTTTTTCACAAAGCAAATACAAAAATTTAAAAAAATTTAAAAAATAAATCAATATAGAAAAACTTGGCAAGGTCATGTCAATCTTTTTTGTACATCAATTATCATATCCTCAGCTCATTCCTCAGATTGGCATGTTACAGTTCCTTGAAGACTCTATCAACTTCTGCACAAACAATATGTAGTGTTAGTAACCTGGGCTAAAAACAGATATAATCACACTTGAGGTCACACAAAATGTCCCTTAAAACTTTTGAAAAAATTGTCCTTTTTATAAACTTTACCAAAGTCTAGTATAATTCAGCCTTATATTAATTAAAGGGATTACAGAAATACATGTTTTCTTTCCAGAGCTTTTCATTCATAAGATTGACATTTCCTGTGGTCAGTGGTTAAGGAAGGAGGGTGGCAGGCAAAATAGGTGTTGTACTCCAAGGAGTACTTTTTCTCTTATATGGCGGAGTGGCATTTTCAGCAAAATGCAAATTATTTTTTGGTATTCATCTTCTGGAAAACGGTAGAAAAAATCTTGGCCGGGGCTGTTGGCACTAATCCAAGCTACCTCACTGACTGTGGTAGAGTTTGATATTAATTCAATGAACTCTTTTCAGTTTATTTCTTAATTCTTAATTTTAAAGCAAGGTGTCCAGTCAATCCCCAGATTGATGTTTTCTGTCTGTCCCCAGATTGTACCAATAGTTACACTTGCAATTGAAATTTCGTGTCAGTCTCCCAGAGTGTACCACTAGTTACACTTGCAGTTGAAGTTTCTTGTCAGTCCCCAGATTGTACCAATAGTTACATTTGCAGTTGAAGTTTCCTGTCAGTCCCCAGAGTGCAACAATAGTTACACTTGCAGTTGAAGTTTCCTGTCCGTTCCTAAGATTGTATCAATATTTACACTTGCAATTGAAGTTTCCTGTCAGTACCCCAGTGTGTAACAATAGTTACACTTGCAGTTGAAGTTTCCAGTCAGTCCCCAGAGTTTCCTGTCCTTTCGTTAGATTGTATCAATAGTTACACTTGCAATTAAAGTTCCCTTTCAGTCCCCCAGAGTCTAACAATAGTTACACTTGCAGTTGAAGTTTCCAGTCAGTCCCAAAAGTGTACCAATATTTACACTTGCAGATGAAATTTCATGTCAGTCCTCAGAGTGTACCAATAGTTACACTTGCAGTTGAAGTTTCCTGTCAGTTCCCAATATTGTACCAATAGTTACAATTGCAGTTGAAGTTTCCTGTCAGTCCCCCAGAGTGTACCAATAGTTACACTTGCAGTTGAAGTTTCCAGTCAGTCCACCAAAGTGTACCAATAGTTACACTTGCAGTTGAAGTTTCCAGTCAGTCTCCAAAGTGTACCAATAGTTACACTTACAGTTGAAGATTCCAGTCAGTCCAACAGATTGCACCAATAGTTACACTTGCATTTGAAGTTTCCTGTCAGTCCCATAGTGTGCACCAATAGTTACACTTGCAGTTCAAGTTGCTTTTCAGTCCCCAGAATACACCAATAATTACACTTGCAGTTAAAGTTTCCTGTCAGTTCCCCAGATGGTAACAATAGTTACACTTGCAATTGAAGTTTCCTGTCAGTCGCCCAGAGTGTACCAATAGTTACACTTGCAGTTGAAGTTTTCTGTCAGTCCCCAGAGTGTACCAATAGTTACACTTGCAGTTGAAGTTTTCTGTCAGTCCCCAGATTGTACCAATAGTTACACTTGCAGTTGAAGTTTCCTGTCAGTCCACCAAAGTGTAACAATAGTTACACTTACAGTTGAAGTTTCCAGTCAGCACTCCAAAGTGTACCAATAGTTACACTTGCAGTTAAATTTTCCAGTCAGTCCCCTAGAGTGCACCAATAGTTACACTTGCAGTTGAAGTTTCCTGTCAGTCCCCCAGAGTGTACCAATAGTTACATTTGCAATTGAAGTTTCCAGTCATTCCCCCAAAGTGTACCGATAGTTACACTTGCAGTTGATGTTTCCTGTTGTCCCCAGAGTGTACCAATAATTACACTTGCAGTTGAAGTTTTCAGTCAGTCAACCAAAGTGTACCAATAGTTGCACTTGCAGTTGAACTTTCCTGTCAGTCCCCCAGAGTGTACCAATAGTTACACTTGCAGTTTAATGTAACTGTCAGTCCCCAAGTGTGTACTAATAGTTACACTTGCAGTTGAAGTTTCCTGTCATTCCCCCAGAGTGTACCAATAGTTACACTTGCAGTTGAAGATTCGTCGTGAGTTCTCACATATATTCTCATAGTTATGGATTTTTGTTCTACATTCATTGATATCTGAGACACAAACAAATGTTATCATTTAATAATTTAATACTCATCTCTTATGGCCATTATAGCTACAAGATTATATCTTTCTAGAAAATCAAGATGAGCATAATTGATATGTTTAATGGATTTTATTAAATTATATATTATTTTATTATTAAGGAACACAAAACTCCAGATTTAAAAAAAAAATAAACAAAAGTGATCTCAAATATATCCATCAGACATACCTTCACACATGTTATTTTTATTAATGGGCTATCGTTTCCTACCAAAACAGCTGCCTATGTGTTGACACAGTCTTCAACTCAAAAATCACAGTTTATGTCTTCAGTGATATCTAAATGAACAGGTTAAATGTAGTCTAACACTGTACATATAATTTATGAATAAAAAACATCTTAATTAAAAGACATGATAAAATATACCTGGGAAATATCTCTTTTCCCCAAAAAAATCAAAGAAAATAAATAAAATTCTCCCCTATACTTTTGTGTCTCGACTCAGAGTGTATCCAGTTTTGCATTTACATAAAGCAGAGCAATTTCAAACTGAGCAAGCATGGAGTAAACGCTTCACTGAGCAAGCCTGGGAAAAACCCTTCTCCTTACACAAGGTGGCACTAGTTTGTACTGATAGAATTAAACATTTGTTGTTACAAATTGTTTCAGCAAAAATTGTTTTACATATTTCAAAATAATTTTATTTCCCAAGGGTTTGATTTTTAATATAGCTTTAATTTATTTGAACTATTCCTACTTTGCTTTGAAAACATTTGAACTATTCCAATCTTGCAATAACTTAATTCAAACTATTCCCACATGGCATTTAATTCATTTAACTATTATGAGTTGCATTAAATTCATTTGAACTATGGCCACCTTGCATTGAGTTCATTTGAACTATGGCCACCTGGCATTGAGTTCATTTGAACTATTTCTATGTTGCATTTAATTCATTTGAACTATTATTTTTTTATTTAAATTTAGTTGAACTATTTCTTCCTTGCATTTAAATCAATTGAACTATTCCCACCTGGCCTTGAGTTCATTTGAAAAAGTCCTACTTTGAATAACTTTAATTTTAAATAAATCTACCTTGCTGGCAAGATCCATTACAATTTTCAGTTTTTGTTTACATTTGAAGGGAATATGGGTAACCGACCTCAGTGTTTAAACATAACTTTTGTCATGTGTTTGTTCTCTCTGCACATTCATCAATATCTGATCAATACTGATCTGTGGTTTAGAAATTAGAAGAATAGATCAATTAATTCAACATCTAAACATGACATGTAAAGAAGAATATGCTGATGTGGCAATGTGCCACTTTTTGTAAACTGCAATTTTATAACAAGTTGTATGTGTATGGGTGCCACAAGGGCTACAGGATAACTAACCGATGTTAGCTCATTCTCACAGACAAGGATATGTAATTCAGATTAAAATCATGCGTGTCCAGTGGAGATGCTATTCAGTTAAAACAGGTGTTACCAAAGTAGCATTACATGTGTGTAACTGTAATGACTGCACCCGAACATTGCGCACACTCACGAAGTAAACACATGATCACAACGCAAGTTGTACTTCCTCCAATTACACCACGCAGATCACTTCGCATCGTCAATAGGGAGAAACGGCATGGGGCAGTGGCACAAAAAGACACTAGTTGTTAAACTATTTTTTTTTTGTTGTAAATATACTCAATCATTATCTGATTTGTTTTTGTATTTCAAATTTGGCCACAGTTGTTGTGAAGCCAGCGAGGCAGCTGGTTTCAAGGTGTTAGGGTGGACACCTCTGTTGTAAATCATGACAGTGATGACAATATGTTGTTATAATGGCAAGACAATCATCATAATTTGTGTACATTCAATTGTCATATAATGTAAGGGTAATAAGGGGAGAGACTGCAATATAACGTGATGATTCTTGTAGAACATTAAATTTACTTGTTTGAGAAAAAAATAAAGTTTTGGAAATATAACTTCCACTACTACTTGTCACTACATTATCTCATGTTTACAGCGTCCACTACTTTTATATGTAAAGATCTCTGACAGGTTTGAAATGCCAACATTTTTTGAATTATGAGAACATTGTGTTGTCTGCAAATTTAGAGACATTATTTTTGCAGCTTTTATGTGCTGTGTATACCAAGTTTCTTATGTTGCATATGCCAAGTTTTCCTGAGTTAATGGTTTGTATCATTTTTTATTCAACATGGATAACTTTCATGTTCATAATCTCTATCCATGTTCTAGTTAAGATATTACCTAGGACCAATGAATGAAGAACATCTATAAGTGAGACGTATGCTTTGAAATTATGACAGTAAGATACAAATATATAATGGATAGCATTTTTGAATTTTAAAGAAACATGTTTGTTCACAATTTTGAGGACATTGTGATTACGAACTTTCCTATGTTTAAAAACCAGATTTTCTATGTTGTTTCGTGTGTATGTCTTTCCGGGTTAAACAGACATATATGTTTTCTAATTGTTTGGGAAACGACATTTTAATATATTATAGTTGGAACAGCAAGGACCCAATCTGCCTTTTTTTTGTAAACTGCATTTTTATAGAAGTTTTATTTGGGTTTTTAGCAACTTATGTTTGTAGAGTGCCACCTATGGGGATTTTTTCCTGTTTCACAGTCACTGTGCGGGGCATACCTCTCTCAAACATCATCACTGACACAGAAATCAGATTAAAAAACAATTAATATGGTTATCGTCCGATTTTTTAGCATCAATATTTCATTTTGCAATAAAAGCTTTCATGCAAACTTGTCTACCTACGTGGTCTAGCAACAGTCGATATTACTATACATGGCGTGGCCATTGCTTATTTTGCAAACGATTCCACATATGTAAAAAATGTCGAAAAAAAGAAGAAATAATATTAACCGGAAGGAAGTAGATCCATTTCTCCTTTGTTTGACAACATAAAAAGTCCAATGGCCGTAAGCAACGAACAACTCTAAAGATGTTGCATTCACGATGTTACCTACATTTGTTTTGTCTTTTTATATTCCTGTCTTTTTTTATATTACAATGAGAATCAATAAATGATATTTTATTTAATTTAGTGATCATTTTGGCTCCTGGTTTGAATTGACAGTTAGCCATCTTTTTGTCGGGGGTTTGACTGGGCTTTGACTGGAATTGAACTCCGGACCACCAGTTTGAGATTTGCTCAGTTTAGACCATTCGGCCATCCAGCACCAACGCTTTGGTCCGTCTTAAAAAAAAGACGGCAGCATGACTTGTTGTACGTCCGCGCGTACGCGTTATGTAAGACCTCACGAAACAGATGAATTGCCCCAACGAGTCCGACCCCATGATCCTTTACTGCGAGGGCGGCTGCTGATTTTCAGTGTTGGGGCGCCCCATAATTAAGATCAAACTTATCCCCAAAATATGTCCGGAAAAAAATCGTAAGACACTATGTCTAATTTGTATTAAAAAAAAAGAATTTAATTTTTAAAAAGAAATGGCGATAAAATAAAAAAAAATTGTATTAAATCTGGTAAATTAAAAAGAAAATACAAAAATATATAAACCATAAATTTTATAAGTTTGATCTTAATTAAATCTAGACCATTATGGATTGTTCTGTAACTTGTTTAGGTTGCCCGGTGCAAAGGTTCTGCCTTTTCGTGGCGCACCGGACTAGTAGGGTTTCTATAACCCGAAGCTAAAGAACCTGGCATTTTCTGCCAAAACGAATAGTCGCCTTGTGTTTTCAGGCTCCCCTAAAAAAATATAAAAAAATAAAAAAACCCAGAAATTTAAGAAATGGTTTAAACTTGGTAAAATTTCCTTTCGTTTACCTACATCTGTAGTGTTAAATATTCTAAACTAAAAATAGTTTAATTAATCTACAATAATAAATTCAATTAATCTAAAGTAAACTTATCTAAAGTAAAATAAACGATTATTAACTAAACTAATGTAAAGTGAAGACATGTATTATATTCAACCTGAGCTGAAATAGTCTAAACTTAACCAATATAAAGATCTATATCCAACTATTCTAAACTAAACTAACTTTAAACTAATTTAAAGTAGGTTTGCCAAACGAGAATTGAAAAATTAGCAAACATTATGTAAGTAGGTGGCAACATGGATCATTTCTTAATTAACTAGTAACTAGTTGGGATCTTTATGGCTACCTAATTATATAGTTTTTAGTTTGTTAGGATATTTATGGCTACCTAATTATATAGTTTGTAACTAGTCGTTATCGTTATGGCTACCTACTTAAATTGTTTTTAACTGTCGGGATCTTTATGGCTACCTACTTAAATTGTTTTTAACAGTCAGGATCTTTATGGCAACGTACTTAAATAGTTTTTAGCTAAAACATGTCAGGTATGGCTACCTTTAATTCCACTGACTTCACCAAATAAACATCTTGATAACTACATTCAATGATTTCTTTTCATGGTTCCTTCGGTGGGAAATATTAATATTTTCTTTCATTTTACTAAATTGTTATTGGAAAAAAATATGTTTTGATAAATGGGGTGAATCGTTGTATGTATTAATTCATACAGTTCTCACAATGTCATCGGTAAAATACATTTGTATTAGACATTTATGACATAGAATTATGAGTTAAATAAAGTACAAAAATAGAATTAAGAGTAAGATTCTACTAACTCTTTCTTTATCTCTCTCACTATTGATCATTCTATCTCTCTTCATTTCTTATATCTCTTTCTCTAATTCTCTCTCCAACTCTCTCTGTTTCTCACTCTTTCTTTCTTATTTTATCTTTGGCAATTTTCTCTCTTTCTGTCTCATTATATCACGCTCTAACTCTCTCTATTTCTCTCTAACTCAAATTATCTGTCATTAAATCTTTTTTCTATCATTATATATATTTATATATATTTCTGTCTTTCTCTATCTCTTACATTCTATCTTTCTATGACTCACTCTCTCACTCTTCATCTCTATCAAACCTTTGTCTGTCAGTCTCTCTCTATCTCTCTGTATATCAGCCTTTCTCAGTATCTCTAAATCTCTTTGCTATTCTTTCTGTATCACTCTCTATTTTATACATCTCTCTCTATCTCTCTTTCTGTCATTTCCCTGTCTCTCTATCTCTCTCTAACTCTCTATATCTCTAGTGTCTCATTTTTATTTTACTTAGTTTACATGTTTTTAATAATTATAAAGCGCTTAGAGCTTTAAGGTAAGCGCTATATAAAAATGTCTAAATAAATAAATATATCTCTGTCTTTCAATATACATCTCAATCTTTATTCATTTCTCTCTATCCTAATGTCCACCTCTCTCTATCTGTATCCATCTCTCTAAATCTCTATGTCTGTAAGTCTTTCTCCATCTCTCTGTAATTCGTTATCCTTCTCTTTCTTCTTCTTCTTCTTCTATATATCAAGGGCCCACAATCAATGTATTGATTATTTTGTCTCTTAATCAATGTTATTTTGCAATGGGGATTTGCAATGTTTCTGTGCCTGGTTATGATGAGGATATTTCACTGATTGCAAGTGCCACCTTGTGCGGGAATCATGCACTAAGAGTTTGGAGGCTTGAGAAAAATGACACAAATGTGTCTAGTTTTGTCGCCTCAACTGTTCCTTTTGAAAGCTTGCTCTAGTCCCTGATTGTATTGTGTAGGAATGAGCAGCTCATATAATGGCTCCCTGCTGGTATGAGCCTGAATTGCCTAGCATGGCCTCGTCCCTGTCTATAGGGGAGAGGGACTCGTTTTTGTTTAATACTGGAACAGTGGACCAGCCCATTATTTATCTTGTTCATCATGAAGAGCCTGTATAGTCGTCGTCGTTTCTCCAATGGTGACCAGCCTAATATTTCTAGCATGCTTCCAACACTAGTAATATGGATTGAACCAAATCCATAGTTTTACTTAGCTGCCATGTCTTTTTCCTGTTTGGTTTTTCCAATTATGTTTGAATCACTTCCTTTCTACATCTCTTTACTTTGTTTTTCTCAGGTTTAAGCGCCCTCTCCTATATTTTTTCTGTTTTAGGTAGGATATATATATTGACATTATGTAAATTTAATGTATACTTATTTAAATGTGTTGTGTTTGTTTGTACTGATGAAGGCATGTGCCGAAACGTTTAATTCTGTATAATGTACAATTATTATTAAAGCTAACTCATATTGTTCTATTGACACAATTTGTTCGTGTCTTATTAATATATTCAAGTAAGACGCTACACATCTTTACAGCGATGTCTTGAACAAGACGCTTCTCTTCTACTTAAGGGTCTTTTCTATCGACAAGGATTTTACCTGGATCTTTCATTCGTATAAGCTTCGCTTTGTGTTGTTATGCGTTCACTGTCAACACGGAGAAACTTTTGCAATTATTTATTTCAACTAGCCTTAAATAAATGCTTAATATTGTTGAAATATATAAAGTAATCATCTACAAAATGTGATGTATGAAGAGCTCAACCTAACTACTTAACGTACTCTTCCAAATATAACTTAGTATAACACCGTGGATTACTGTGGGAAAAAAAAACTGGTACAAGCTGTGTCTGAGTCCAAGACTTGACACATAGGGAAGAAGCATTCTCGTGAGGACTGCAGTTGGTGGTTAGTAAAGTAACTTCATTTGGTGACACCCGTTCCTCCCTTAACGTCTATCAATGACGCCTCCCATTTGTAACAGTCCCCATAGAGTAAAATGAAATGCTTCCATCAGACTACGATAAACTCACTCCTCAAGGCTTTCTAACGTGTGTCAAAGACACATTCATATACTTCCATCAATATGATAGAAAATAGCCACAGAGAATCAACATTCTGGCCTTCCTATTTCCCCCCACGATAGCTAGAACTTTTAAGAGCACTTTTTTTCAAAACACTTTTCCTCTTTTCAATTGTTCAATTCGTAGTCTGAAGTTTGAACACTAAATTCTATTTTTATAAAGAACGTTACCTGAATGTAATTTCTAATTTTAAGGCTTGCTTATTATCTTATATATTTAAATTATAATTCTCTTTTTAGAGTGTCTTTGTTGCTTATCTTTTACAAGCGCATTTAGCTGGGATTTCATAACAACGCATTATGACTCTGTAGTTAAATGACATATATTGATGGAAAGCTCTGTAGTTAAATGGCATTCATTAGTGGGTGACTCTGTAGTTAACTGACATATATTGGTGGATAGCTATGTAGTTATATGACATATATGGGTTGATGACTCTGTAGTTAAATGACATATATTGGTGTATGACTCTAGTATGTGTATAGTGTCAAATCAAATATACTTAGTGACAAAACACAATTTAAAAAACGAATCAATAGATAAAATGACATGATCAAAATGATTACACAGATATATTAATGACAAAAGACAAAGCACATCCTTACCAATATATAAATGTCATGATCGATATCATTAAAACGGTATAATTTCAAAGTGTATTTCAAATGTTATTTAAAAATATATTAAAGTAAAACGATCTATGTCCTTCAAATTATTTGCTAACTTTGCAGCAATAAATGAGCTAAATTTAAGATAGAAAAAGTAAAGCATCAATAATAGAATACTCGAAAAAACACCCTTTTACAAAAATCTACTAAAACGTTTAAAATAAATAATAATTCTCACAAATGAAATGTATTATTGTTGCATGCTTCTATTTTATAGATTTTTACAATTTAATTTAAGTATTGGAAAACAATAGAGGGGTTTAATTCAAAAAAATTTGCTTTCAAGGGAAATAATTTTTTAGGCTTTTAAATATTCCTTTATATCTACATTTAGATAGTGTTTTAGGGTATTTCATTTTTAATTTGTAGAACAAAAGTTTATTTTAAAAATTATCAAAACAAAGATTTATTGCTTTTTCCATTTCAGACATAGTTTTAATAAACATTGAGATAACTTGTATATACCAAATTTATATTTAATTTAAAAGCTCAACCAAAATATCAATACATCGTCTAACAATTGTCAAGCCTGAAATTGTTCCCGATTTCGTTCCCCTACATGTAGGGAAGCAATAAATTGAAACAAATGAAAAAAGTCTGCCAATATTTATCTGTCTTTCAAATAAAATTTAAAATACTGTTGTTGATGTTAGATAGTTGTACAAGAATTCTGAAATTGGTCCGTGAAAGACAAATTGCAATAAATTGAAACAAATGAAAAAAGTCTGCCAATATTTATCTGTCTTTCAAATAAAATTTAAAATACTGTTGTTGATGTTAGATAGTTGTACAAGAATTCTGAAATTGGTCCGTGAAAGACAAATAATATATAGTTTCGTCAGGTTTTTGTTTCCGTTTAAGATTACTATAATCTAAGACATGACATATTGCTTTTATTTATAGACCCAAATGCCATCTTTTTCTGCTTTACCATTCAAACAAACTTATTATATCTCAAAGAGCATCTAAGTTTTATTATTAAAACAATATATCATCTTTAAATGAACATTCGGTGAAAACTCTTGATGTGTTATAAATATATTTTATTATGTAATAGTACAATAATAGTTTGCATGTAGAAATGTACAAAATGTCAGAAAATCTTGGGAAAATCAGGGCATATTTCAAACGGAGCCATAGTCATCTAAATTATGGGGCAAGTTAGGTCATATAAACCAACGGAAAATGATAAATTTATTCTCAAAATAAATCACTTTTTGCATTGTAAATCTTGGGAAAATCAGGGCATATTTCAAACGGAGCCATAGTCATCTAAATTATGGGGCAAGTTAGGTCATATAAACCAACGGAAAATGATAAATTTATTCTCAAAATAAATCACTTTTTGCATTGTATACCAATGACTTTAAACTAGTTTAGATAAAATGAATAATATTTCATATGAAATGTTTCAAATGACCAGTGATGAGAAGGGAAACGATGGGCCTAGGTACATGACCAAACTACAATAGATGATGGAGTAGATAACCTGACATTGGCAGCCTTTATTGTTATACAAGGAAGACATGATAGCTTGAAATTTTAAAACACATTTTCAAGCCCCTATTTCTGCTCTTCTTGAGTAAAATAAAATGACCTTATATCTAGCACTGTTCTTTATTACTTGTTTCTGATAGAGACAATAGTTACTAGCGTAGTTAGTGTTAGTGATACCCCAGTCTTGCCAAGACTTATGCCACGCCCCAATTAACGAAACAAACAGAATTTTACTATACATTCTGCCGCTCTATCAGAAAAAGTTACACCGGGCTGACCCCCAATTAACCTTACTTGCAGAGACGTACGTACAACGAGTGTGTCGACAGGGGACATGGATTTATTTTCATGCCTCTCCCCAAGCCCCAGCTCTAAAATAATCATTTTTTAAATTAATTAACTAACATGAAGCCACATTTTGATGTTCCCCAAGTATGGTGCATTGGGATATATATCCCGACACTTCTCCCTTTTCTACGCCTAAGGCCACTGTTACAGTTTCTTGTTTGACATATTATAAAGAGTTGAACTATTTCTATTTAAAGATAGAAAGTTTGTTATGACAGGTATCAGCTATTGATTTATTTACACAAGGAGATAGGGCGACCGCGTTTATGGCGCTGCATCCCCACAAATAAGGATCGAATTCTTTAGTATGAATGCACGTTCCCGGGTTGCGGTTGACAAGTCTGTTCTGGCTTGCCGATTAGGAAGCGTCGGCCACCGACCCCCTCGGCGTGTGCCGGGAAACAGAACTACTGGGCACGCCCCGGGTGGGCAGACAAAGGGTGTGCTCGGTACCTGCCGTACATCAAACAGCTCCCACAGGGCTGCCAGTTGTGATAGTTCACAGCCGGAAAATTAGGCAGAGCCAGGGTAGGGATCATGATTACAAGTTGCCGGTGACGGGTATGAGGCTAGAAGCGAGGGTGGTAACCTCTGGCCGAGAAACCTGCCCCTAGGCAACCGTTTCGTCCCAGCTACAGCGCGAGCTAGTTGCGTTGTGGAAACCCACTGTGGAATCCCTCTTATAGGGCGTCCGACGCTTTCCCGGGATGGGTGGGGAAAGATATTAGGACGTAAATTTTCCATCCCAACTCCTAAGGAAAGTCGATCGTTTGCACTGTTTAAACGCATAGTGTCGGACCGACCGGGTGTCTACTGTTTGGGGCGGCCCCCAGGCGGGGTCCTGGTCGAGCGCCCAGGCACCTGGGTTGGTACCTGGGTGAGGGGCCCGGGTTGGGGCCGTCCTGACGAGGGGGCTTCTCCAACGTGCCGCTCCACGGCCCGATACGTTGGGCCGGGGAGGGGTAATTGGGGGGGGGGATAAAGAGTGCAAACTCGCCCCGCTGACGCCATTTCTGGATGTAATAAAGACGAAAGGACTGAGGTTCAGATATTTAATGATAACTTTACGAGGCGTGTATTATTCCTTGTGTATTATTCTTTGTGTATTTGTGTGCTCATATGTGTTTATTTCATCATTATTCATAGGACATTATACTAACTGTGTTAACTGTGTACCGGTACAAGATCTACCTTACTGTAAGTTGAAGATTGTCATTATATTTTCTTTTCTTTTGTATTTTCTTTAGACTTAAAATAATCTTATTAATTGAAGCTTGGAACTGTTTTTGGGTGTTATATCTTTAATATTGTTGACTCTATGGTATCGTCCTTTGTTAGACACTGTTTACAACGAGCCAATAAAATTAAAATAGGAGATTAATTTCTTATATTAGAAGCCAGTGCGTAACACTGTGTTAGCCATTTTTTTCAAAACCCATAGACCATGAACTTGTTCAAATTCACTGAACACAATAGGGAGTTTTACACTGTCATCGTTGTCTAGCTTCTCTACAATACAGTCATACTTGGTCTCATTACTGGCACCATTTCTAACTTCACCCCACCACAGCCATACTTGGTCTTATTACTGTCTACATTGACTAACTTCACTGCGACACTGACACGCTTGGTCTCATTACTGGCACCATTTTATATATATATATTTTTTAAAGCATACTATTAGAGTGAAACTCATTGTTATAGCAACCAACTAATGCAAGAAACATCGAACTTTTAATCTGACTTCTATAGAAAAAAAAATGTCAAAGCAGCGAAAAGTTACGAGGACCGCGATGAAACCAAAATGTTGATACTGACACTTTGAGAGGGGACGTTTTTTGGTAGAAAGTCGCCGCTAAAATATAGTGCAATATTTTTCACAATCAGGATAATGAACACCATCAAGATAATGTAACCAATCAGGTCAATGGCTACCATTAAGCTAATTTACACAGTCAAATAAATGTCCGATTTTTTTACAAAAGCATTTATGAAGGGAACATAACAAACTACATTACCTCCTCAATAAAACCAACTACCTCACCTCCCCAACAAAACCAAACCTTTTCAAAAATCAAACTACCTCTCCATCTCAACAAATATTACAACCTCGCATTCTCAACAAAACCAACTGCCTCTCTTCCATAACAAAACTAATTACCTAACCTCTTCAACAAAATCAACTTCATTACCTCCTCAACAAGACTAACTACTTCACATCCCCCACAAAACCAACTACCTCACCTACTCAACAAAACCAACTACCTCTTGTCCTAACAAAAACATCTCCTTAACCTAGTTCATAAAATCAACTACCGCTCCTACTAAAGAAAACCAACGACCTCAACCAGGGACGTGCTGGCACATGGAAACCCGTGACGAATGGTGTAGTAAGAAAGACCTGGAGCCCCCACCCCCCCCTACCGCCCACCGGAGATTATAATAACTGCCCAAAAAGGCATATGACGAATGCTCGTCGCGTCGTCGTGAGCCAGCACGTCCCTGACCTCATCTTCTCAACAAAACCATATACCTCATCATCTTTACAAAACAAACTAACAGTCCTACTTAAAAAAAACAACTACATCACTTCCTCAACAAAACGAACTACCTCACTTCCTCAAAAAAACCAACTACCTCACTTCCTCAAAAAAACCAACTACCTCACTTCCTCAAAAAAACCAACTACCTCACTTCCTCAACAAAACCAACTACCTCACTTCCTCAAAAAAACCAACTACCTCACTTCCTCAAAAAAACCAACTACCTCACTTCCTCAACAAAACCAACTACCTCACTTCCTCAAAAAAACCAACTACCTCACTACCTCAACAAAAACAAGTACCTCACTTCCTCAACAAAACCAACCACCTCTCTTTCTCAACAAAACCAACTACCTCACTTCCTCAACAAAACCAACTACCTCTCTTTCTCAACAAAACCAACTACCTCACTTCCTCAACAAAAACCAACTTCCTCTCCTCCTCAATCAAACCAAAAAACTTACTTTTTCAACAAAAGCAACTGCCTTGTTTACTTTATTTACTTAAAATGTAACTATTTTACTGTGTAAATAGTTTTTTTTTTTACATAATTAACTAGTCTTGGTTTAATCATTAATCATTTTAAAAAACAATATTTTAAAAAAAAGTTAAATTGCAATTAAATCATGAGCTGACTCAATATCAATTTTAAAAAATTATTTATTTTTTTCTGTTATATCAAGTGGTCGGTTAGTATTTATGAATTTTTAATAGCCTTAAATAAAATTTATTTTTCAAGGGAAACAATTGCGTTTATGTTTTTAAAGCGTTTAAATACGTAAAATTGAGTATAATTCTACATAAATTTTTTTTATTTTTGTTATAAAATTGTAATTTGTAAAATTGCTTTAAACAGCAATAACAATGTAGACCTCAAAAATATAAATAATAATTTTACTGTTATTTAATATTTATTGTTCAATAACTACGAAATTTTAATTCAAAGGGACATTTATATAATACAAAATATGCTCAACCAATGTTTTCGGGTTGACAAAAATGTTTCAATTTATGATATTTAAATTGTAGACCGCTTGAATTCGATTCGATCTCTATCATTAGGGATACAATGACTATGAACAGCCAGGCCCCCCAACATTTTAGATGGTCGACATAAAGCAAATATATTCCACCCACCCCTCTTCTCACACGTGTGTCACACATATACTATATTTGTAACTACCACAACCCGGAATGCGTTGCTCTGTCAGTCCAAGAAAGGAAGTGTTTGTGTTTAAATTACATTTTTAAAATAGTTCTTACATTTTCAGTAACTAGGCCAGACGAACAATCCACTGAATGACAACTAAACTTTATAAAAATCAAACTTTGAGAACAAGGATAGATGACAATCATGGCAAAATGACAACCATGCTAGTTGACAACCATGCTATATGTGAAATGGTATGAGGAACAGAAAGTGAGCAAAATGGCGGCAAAGTCATAAGATGACAAGACGCTGTTCAGCAACTACGAAATCAGATCGAGTCATGTATTGATTATGTAAATCAGTGACTGGAATTTAATAAATGTGTTATAATGTACAAATTGAGTCAAGAATTGGATGTGATTTAATGAATTTTTTATAATATTTTGCTTGAGTGTAGAATAGGAAGGGATGTAATGAATGTGTTATACTAGAGTGATTAAGTGAAGAATTAGAAGGGATAAGGATAAAAAATGTATTTATTACTCCTGAAGTGGCATATATTATGAGGGTTAAAATATTTCTATTTAAAGGTAGATCAGTTTTTAATGTCGGGTATCAGCTAATAATACTTTTGTCGGGGAGATTTGGCTACTGAGGATTTACATGAGTGGGTGGGTGGGGAAGGTGGCAAGTTAGGAATGTGTTCTTTTGGGTTGCATCCTTACAAGTAAGGAACGAATTCAAAAGTATGAGAATACGTCCCTTTTTTTTTTGTTGTTGCCAAAATATGTTTTATTAAATTAGCTGCTGATATATATCTACCGAATAAAGCATAGTTCGTTTCTTAATGCAATTGTTGTGTATCAGAGTGTAGTCAGAGTGTAGTCAGAGTGTACTCGGAGTGCAGTCCAGAGTGTAATAACAAAAAGAAACTATTTCAATCACTTAAAAGTGCAATTACTATTTCAATTTTTAAAAATAAAAACGCAAGTAATAAGAAAAATGTATATTTTACACACGAAAACATTTTGACAGGTGATCTACAGATTGAGAGCCAATGCCTAAACTTATAAAGATAACAAAAATCAAACATGGAATGTTTTAGGCAGGATATATATATATATATAATTATATATTATATATATATATATATATATATATATATATATATATATATATATATATAGAGAGAGAGAGAGAGAGAGAGAGATAGATATATTATGTAAATTTAATTTATACTTATTTGTCTTTTTGTTGTACTGATGAATGCATGTTTTTTTGTTTTTTTTTCTCCTAATCAATTATTTACTTTATTTTCCTTGGTAAAGGAATACAAATATTTATACTTTTTTTTTTATTTTAAATAATCAAAGTCATTCAACACATAAACAGAGTAAAACCGAAATAACTTTACAGACAAATTTTCCTTTGTTTGAACTGATTTTTTTTCACATTTTAATGGTGTGTACTAAATTAAACATTTGTTTCCTTTACTAATATTTTAACATGATTTCTAAATGAGTTGGAATGATAAATACATTATTTGAATGTATTATTGTGTCATTATAACTTCTTAACATATATTTTGAATTTTTTTTTGTATTTTAAATCTAAAAAGTGTTTCTAATGTAATGTCTGTGTAATTATGTTAGTGGAAAAAAGCCATAAGTATGTGGTCCCATACATGTTTTCTGTATTGTGAAAGTAATATCAGACTTATTGTGTGTTGTTTCTTGGTTTTGGATGCTGGTTTTGTGTTTAGTGTTATGGCTCTGTCTATATCTACTGGGTGAACTGTGCCAGTTTGTATGATTTGTTTAGTGTAGATTTAGTCTGATTTTTTAAATTTATTTTTTTATTTTTTTATTTATTTATTCTTTTTTTTTAAATCGCAAAACTTCTCCTAGTACGCAAAAAAAAACAACAACACATTAAAAAATTTAGACATACAAAAATGTAAAAGATAATTCGATTCGATCTCTATCATTAGGGATACAATGACTATGAACAGCCAGGCCCCCCAACATTTTAGATGGTCGACATAAAGCAAATATATTCCACCCACCCCTCTTCTCACACGTGTGTCACACATATACTATATTTGTAACTACCACAACCCGGAATGCGTTGCTCTGTCAGTCCAAGAAAGGAAGTGTTTGTGTTTAAATTACATTTTTAAAATAGTTCTTACATTTTCAGTAACTAGGCCAGACGAACAATCCACTGAATGACAACTAAACTTTATAAAAATCAAACTTTGAGAACAAGGATAGATGACAATCATGGCAAAATGACAACCATGCTAGTTGACAACCATGCTATATGTGAAATGGTATGAGGAACAGAAAGTGAGCAAAATGGCGGCAAAGTCATAAGATGACAAGACGCTGTTCAGCAACTACGAAATCAGATCGAGTCATGTATTGATTATGTAAATCAGTGACTGGAATTTAATAAATGTGTTATAATGTACAAATTGAGTCAAGAATTGGATGTGATTTAATGAATTTTTTATAATATTTTGCTTGAGTGTAGAATAGGAAGGGATGTAATGAATGTGTTATACTAGAGTGATTAAGTGAAGAATTAGAAGGGATAAGGATAAAAAATGTATTTATTACTCCTGAAGTGGCATATATTATGAGGGTTAAAATATTTCTATTTAAAGGTAGATCAGTTTTTAATGTCGGGTATCAGCTAATAATACTTTTGTCGGGGAGATTTGGCTACTGAGGATTTACATGAGTGGGTGGGTGGGGAAGGTGGCAAGTTAGGAATGTGTTCTTTTGGGTTGCATCCTTACAAGTAAGGAACGAATTCAAAAGTATGAGAATACGTCCCTTTTTTTTTTGTTGTTGCCAAAATATGTTTTATTAAATTAGCTGCTGATATATATCTACCGAATAAAGCATAGTTCGTTTCTTAATGCAATTGTTGTGTATCAGAGTGTAGTCAGAGTGTAGTCAGAGTGTACTCGGAGTGCAGTCCAGAGTGTAATAACAAAAAGAAACTATTTCAATCACTTAAAAGTGCAATTACTATTTCAATTTTTAAAAATAAAAACGCAAGTAATAAGAAAAATGTATATTTTACACACGAAAACATTTTGACAGGTGATCTACAGATTGAGAGCCAATGCCTAAACTTATAAAGATAACAAAAATCAAACATGGAATGTTTTAGGCAGGATATATATATATATATAATTATATATTATATATATATATATATATATATAT
>CAXITT010001273.1:61578-76632 GCA_964033795.1 Lymnaea stagnalis | reverse complement strand
TCATTTTTTTTTTTTTTTTTTTGTGTTTTTTTATTTTTTTTTTTTTTTTTTTTTTTTTTTTTTTTTTTTTTTTTTATTTTTTTTTTTTAAATCGCAAAACTTCTCCTAGTACGCAAAAAAAAACAACAACACATTAAAAAATTTAGACATACAAAAATGTAAAAGAACATAATACTTAGACATATAGAAATATATAGCAACAAAAGACTTTGACATATAGACATGTATTATAACATAACACTTAGTCATATAGACATTTAAAAGAAAATTTTAAAAAATTAGACATATGGAAATGTATCTATTGTTTAAAAAGAGTACGCCTTTGTATCTTTACCTTTTCACATAATATTTAGTAACTCAAAGTATTCTTGGAACAAGTTCATTTGGATGAGAAGTGTATAATATTGCCATACGACTCTTTAGTTCAATGACATTCATTTGTGTATCACTCTCGTGTGAGTTATCACCTGGTCGTGGCTAGAAGTTTTAATTAAATAACCAAATGACGAAATGGCGGCAACTTATCGGCTTGCAGTCTCGTGTCAAACAAAAAGATATCATGACAAAACACAATGAAGATAGAAATAAAAATCTAAAAACCATAATCGAGAAGATCATTTTAAAGTTTATTTTTAAATTTAAATTTGAGTAATAAAATGGATGAAAGTAAAACTTTGCATTAGATATCATAAAACTCACAAGGTGAATTAGTATTATTATGTGACTTATTCCAAAGATATCAATTATTTTTTTCTAAAAATAATAAAATAAATGTCCCCTAAAATTTCAGAGTCTTACAAATTCCTTACTTAACTTTTGTGTGCTTCTATTTAATAGGATAAAAATTGAAATACATTTTCCAATTAAAATAAAATAATAATAATGATTCCTAGAAAAGTATTTCAGGGGAAATAGTCATAATCTTTTTTTTTTTTTTTTAAATTTAAGATAATACAAAACATAAATCGTTCAAAAATGTGTAAGAAAACTTATTTGTTTTTTCTTTAGAATTTCACGTAATTTTTAAAAAATTGATATTTAAAACTTATCAAATTTTTATTAGGATGTCTAAATCTTTGTATGGAAACTTAGTAATTATTTTTTAAAAATAAATATATATATATATATATATATATATATATATTTAAAAAACTTAACCAATGTTCCTTCAATACTAAACGTTTCCTTTCATAGGAAAACTCACCAAATCGATCGTGACTTTTTGGGATTCAAATTCAAATTATTCACTCCCCTTCCAGACACTAACCTTTCCTCAACCTCCCCACCACACACTCCTGCCTCATGTACATTTATGTAATCTCTCCACAACTCACTGCCCACATGACTCTCCTTTTCCCATCACATAACCCTATATCTCTCCTTTCACCCATATCCCTGCACAAATATATCATTACCATATCTCTGCAATATTTATAAAAAATCAGTGTTTTAATTATCTCATTTGTTAGGCTTAGAAACGTCTTGCCTACAACGTCTCAGGACTACTAGATATCATAATATAGTGCATGTCAGCTCTACTAGAAAGTATATGCCACATGTTTGATTTACTTGACGCAAAGTACAGCATGTCAGCTCTACTACACAGCATACGCAGCATGTCAGCTCTACTAGACACCATATGAAGCATGTTCGCTCAAATAGAAAACATATTCAGCATGTCATCTCTACTAAACAGCATATACGACATGTCAGCTCTGCTAGACAGCTTGTCAGTTCTTCTAGACATCAAATACGGCAAGTCAGCTCCACTAGATAGCATATACATCATGTCAGCTCTATGAGACAGCATATACAGCATGTCAGCTCTACGAGACAGCATATACATCATGTCAGCTCTACGAGACAGCATATACAGCATGTCAGCTCCACCCGAAAGCATCTCTTATTCTACTTTTTCACAGGGGCGTGTCTGCAAAGTTTGGAAAGATTTAAACATATTTATATCTACGACCTAACTTCACAACAACTTTTTAACAATGAAACCCATTATCTCTATCAATAAAATACGTCAATAGAATGATCTATAGTAGCATAAATACGACCATACTAAGAAAATGAACAGTAGTAATATCAATACGACCATACTAAGAAAATGAACAGTAGTTATATCACTACCCCCAAATAAATACTCTGTAAATTGGCACAATTTAAATTACTTTCTTTATACCAAGATACGTTATGCCCTAGGTCCGTCAAGGCCATTGTGTCGAGTCCATTCAGTCACATAGGATCTATCCGATAAGTACATATTAATATCAATGAAGTCAACATTGCTTACAGGCGTGTCCCCGTATACTGTGAAACTCTAACTTTAGGAACAATTTTCTTCATACTTTTCCTAATATGCAGTAATATACTGTATTTGAATGCATCCATTCAGTTATAGTTTTATTTTATGTTTATAGTAATTTCTATACTGCCTTTAAATTCTACAATTGTGTAAAAAATAATAACAAATGTGAACGATTTTATTCTGTCTAGCTAAAAAAATGATTGAATCGAGTTAACTTTAAAATATGCTAATAAATATACTTAAAAAGCAAAATGACATCCTATAATTTTAATAACAACGTAACCCTACTTTAAAAGTCTGGCTTTGTCTATGATATATTATAAGTTGAACAAAAATTGCACATGTTTGATACTTCGTCATTTCATATATTGTTATTCAAGTTTTTAAACTGGTAAAGTCGTTTTTTTTTTTTTTAAGTACCCAATACGCTAACAACAAAATCAAATATTTCTTCTTATGATCAGAGACGACCAGTAATCGTCACAGCATGATATTTATGATCGAATTGTTTACGACTCTAACAAGATTGGCCTCAAATATATGGATAATCTAATGTATTTCAAGGCTTCAGTTACCTGTCTATGTAATGACAATTTAATCAGTTTTTTTTAGTAATTGAAAAGACATTTTTGTGTTGTAATGCTCATTTTTTACCTGGGGCACTTGAATTGTCCCCTGGGGTCCGTGCCTCATCCTCCCTTGAAGAGATACCTAAAAGAAAGACTGTTGGGCAGTAGAACAAATAGCATACTATTCTAAACGATTTTTTAAAACTTCATCAAATGTATCATTTCATGTCATCTTGTTTTTGGAAAATCCAACTTCCGGAAATGAAAGTAGCGATTACTTAATTTATACACTTGTCTCTATTTCTAACCTTATTTTCAGCTCTCCTTTCTGCTGAGGAAATTTCTTTGCGAAAACGTTCTTGTCTTATTGTCCTGGTTTTAAATTAAGCTTCCTATTTCTAGTTCTACTATGTTTTTTTAAAATGTTAATTTCAAAAACATGTTTTTCAAGGGAAACAATTGAGATTGCTTTGTAAATGTGTCTGTTGATACTTTGATTATTTTTATGAGACATTTTATTTTTATTTTGATTTGGAAACCTATTAAACAAATTCTAAAATAGAAGACCTGTGCAAATTTACCTAATTTTATTTCTAAAATATATTTTTATAAAATCTTTTGATTTATTATAATACGAACTTTAGTTTTATATTTTTAACAGAAATATATATAACTTTAAATATGCCTAACCAATGCTTGTATCTAGCGGAATATGCGTCTGTTACAAATGGATTACTATGTTTTATTGTAAAATATAGTCCACTTGAATTCGATCCCTAATCTAGGGATTTAATGCAAATGTTATTCAATTTCATATTAAATGACATAATAAGTAACGTAAATAAAACACGACATCCCTTAGTTCTCGTGAAACGATTACGTACATATGTGCAATGTTTCCATCATACATCTTTCCCAGGTAGGCATTTCAGATTTCCAGATAAGAGTGGCAGTGCCAGTGGCCAGAGGCGTAGCGAAAGGGGTTGTAGATGAGACATATTATGTCCCTGCGAGCCCGAATAGCGTGGGGAGAGGCGCTATGAGCTTTTATAATGTTTATTGTTGGCAAATAATGTGTTTTTGAAAGAGGTGGGGGCTAAACATGAACCGTGTCCCCCGACTCTAAACACTCTAGAAAATATTTGGCTGCACAAGGCAAAACTAATAGTATTTAAGCCACTAGACTTGGCATTTTATCTATCGATACAAAAAAAAATGGTGATCATCTTTATCGTGAAGTAAGGAGGAAATCGCGGACCTGATGAATCTTTTTGATTAATTGATTTGATACTTTTATTGCACTTCTATCAATGTTCAATTGGCTCTGGTTTTCTTAAATTTATTTAAATCTAATTCCCAGAAAAAATTGAGGCAAAATGTTCCATACCTTTGGTGCTATCGCCTCAAAAGAGCGCACTCCATAAGACTTTTTTATTGTGTTCATCTACCCATGGAAACTCTCAGTAAGTACTGTGTTAAAGACCGCAGGCTCTTAAAGGATACATGTTTATAAATCAGTCCTTTAAGATATTCCGGTGGAGAGCCTTCTATGCAGCTGTACGCCAGTGAAAGAATTTGGTAGTGAATGCACTCTCTCAGAGGACACCAAGTGAGTACTCGTTGAACTGGGGTGTTGTGGTCAGATTTACGTATCCGCGATACAATGCATGCTACAGTATTTTGTATCTTTTGGAGTCTCTGAATACGGTTCCGAGGCAAACCCCACTAACAACCGTTACATTAATCTGATATTGACTGGATTAGAGTTACCGCTACAGCATTAGCTGTTCTCCTATTGGGTTGACCACGCGGGTGACAGAAGCATTCCTTGTCCACAGAACTGATAAGGGGAATCATACTAAAATAAAAGTCAAAATGTCTGTGGAGGATTTTGTCCATCAAGGCAGTGGGGTAAACAATATAAAAAAGTAGTTCTTTATGCAAACGAAATCCTGGGTGTTTGAACAGCAAGTCAAAACGCTGACATATAAAAAAAACACATATAACTCTGTCAAAGAACATTTTACATAATACTCTGTAATATATTTCGGGTAATTAATGCTTTACAGTCATATACCCAAACATTTCAGAACATTAATTTTTAATTTTTACTGAACAGTAAACAAATATATAAATTATTTACTGCCTGGCACCATAGATAAGTGATCAATTCTAAATTTGTTTACTATAGACCTATTAAAAAATTGTCTATTCCTTTATAAAAGAAAGTGTAATAGTTAAAATAAGTCTTGACGTTAAATTCAAATATATAAAAAAATTAACAAAAAGAGGAGAGTGGGACAGATGAACTCGTGCACTATACTAATGAGGGGTCGCCAAAATGAGCTTTGGAGGTATTTCATAGATACAAATAATTGGTTTCATTGTTATTTTTTTTTTTTTTTTGGTATGTGGGGTGGGCGGGGTCTTAAAAAGAAAACATATCCCGGGCTTCAAAATACTCTAGTTACGCCTTTGTCAACTAGCTGCTAGACCTTATTCTTATTCTTATTCTATATATTAAGGGCACACGATTAATTTATTTATCATTCTGGCTCATATGCAAGTAGAAAGGGTTTGCAATGTTTCTGTGCCTGGTGCTGACGAGGATATTTTACTGAAGGCAAGTGCCACTTTGTGAGGAAATCTTTCACTGGGGGTTTGAAGGCTTGAGGCAATAGACACATATGCGTAGCGTGTTGTCGCCTCAACTGTTTCTTTCGAAAATATGTTCCAGTCCCATGATTGTCTTTGGCAGGAATGAGCATTTCATATAGTGACTTCTTGCTGGTATGAACCGGAAGTGCCTGTCATGGCCTCGTCGCTGTCTATGGTGAGAGGGACGTGTTTCTGTTAAATACTAAAACGGTGGACCAGCCCATTATTTATCTTGTACATCAGGGAGAGCCTGGATTGTCGTCGACGTTCTTCCAACGGAGACCAGCCTAGTGTTTCAAGCATGCTGCCAACACTAGAGGTATTAGGACAAAGGGTGCTACACGTCGCTGGACCGCCTCCAACCTATCAATGCTCTTCTGGGTAAATGGGTCCCAGATTAAAGATGCATAATTTAAAACCGGACGGACAATGGCTTAAAATGCACTTTATTTCACTCTTGAGTTGCAAATCTTTAGATTTCGCCTTAAGAACCCCAGCGTCTTGTTTGCTTGGTTACATACATTGTTAATATGCTCGCCCCAGCGGACCTCTCTTTGAATGGTAACACCCAGGTACTTTACGGAGGAAACTGGCTCAAGTATATGGCCGTGCTGTTCGTATTGGTAGTGTAGAAAAGTACAACTTCTAGAGACTGATAGTGTCTGGCACTTGGCAGGGGGAAATTCCATGTCCGAGCTCATCTTACACTCAGCTAACAGATTGAGATCCTGTTGTAGCTGGTCTTTGTCAGATCTGTTGGTGATCGTTCAATACACCGCTGTGTCATCTGCGAACAGTCTTGCTTGTGATGTCAGATTCTTGGGTAGGTCATTAATGTATGCTAGGAACAAACAGTAGCCCAGCACTGATCCCTGGGGGAACCCTGACCTCACATCGACAAAGGAGGAGCTTGTACCATCCACCACTACTGCTTGGCATCGGTGGCTGAGAAAGCTAGAGATCCATGTTTAAGGGGTGCCTTGGATTCCATATCTCTGGAGTTTGTGTAGAAGCAAACTATGATTCAAACGGTCAAATGCCTTTGCGAAGTCCACTACCAGGGGACGTCAGTCTGCTTGTGGTTCTCAAGATTCGTCATCAGGTCTTCTACAAATTCAAGAAGCTGGGTCTCACATGATCTATTGACTCAGAAGCCATGTCGACCGTCGTTGAGTATATTGTGGCTTTCAAGGTGCTTCATGACTGTGCAGACAACGCTGGTGAGTGATATCGGACGATATTTGGTTTTGTCAGAATGCTCCACTTTTTTGTAGATTGGAGTGACATGTACTGTTCTCTAGTCTGCTGGAAATTTCTTGTGTGCAGTGACGATTGGAAGAGGATTGTGAGTCCAGGGGCTTTTTTCCTTGGCTAACTGTTTGAGCACTCATGGTTTGATTTTGTCAGGACCACATGCTTTGTAAGGGTTTATGGTATTGAGGAGGGCAAACACACCTTGTTCTGATATAAGCTTGTGTTGCCGGTCTCTCCTGTGGATGAGCCTACGGATTTCAGCCGTGACCAATGGCTGATTTATCCTAGGTTTGGTGACCTTGTGTGGTATGAATTTCTTCACTGCATCAGTGATTGTAGTCTTAAACTTCACCCACAGCTCTTCTGTTGTCGCTGTACTCTGTTTCCCCTGCATGTTTGAGTTTAGATCTGTGGTTGCAACTCTTAGGCCATCCCAGTCTGCCTTGGCATAACTTGGGATTTCTCGAATGATTAGTTTCCTCTTTTGTGTTGACCTGAAATTCACAATAAGGAATGCTGTGGTCCGAAATCCCGGATATGACCTCAACTTTTTGGACACGATTTGGACACTTGGTGAGGAGTAGGTCAAGAGTGTTTTCCCCCCTCGTGGGTTCTTTAACCAGCTGTTCCAGACCATGGTTGTTAATTAAGGCCATTAATTCTGAGTGTAGAACAGGGTATGGTAACTTGGGCTTCAAGGCAGGAATCTGCCAATTCCAACCAGGAAAGTTAAAATCCCTCCCTAGAAAGAAGAAAAGCGTTCTTCGACTGTGTTGCTCTGTGAAGCAATACCTCGAACCTCCTCAGGCCTGGTTCGTCGGCTGTGTTTGATCGGTAATAGGCTCAAACGTAAAGTGTGCGTCTATCCCTTTAGTTTCAATTTAACCCACAGGATATCGCAGTCGTCAACATCCAGTTCTGGAACAGCGTGGCAGTCCAGGTTGTGATGGACAGCAACAAGCACTCCTCCTCCTCTGTCTTTTCTGTCTCGATGGAATAATTTGTACATATCCGGTACAACCTCTGCGTTTGCTATGGAGGGTTTAGCCATGTTTCTGTACCCAAGATGATGTCGGGTTTTAGGATGTTAATTAGCTTTGCTATTTCTACTTATTTACCACTTGCAGACTGGAAGTTTACTTTCAAAATTCGTCTTGGCTTGTGTCTCCATTTATCTTGTTGACTGCAGCGCATATGAGTAGAGCAGTGTGGTGGTTGAAAACTTCGGATGTCCGTTGGTGTGGATATTGAGGGATTCAGAGAGAAATCTGGGAATGTAGAGTCTGTCCATGCACTGTGTGGGTCGAAACCTGACTGGCTAATCTGGCAGCCGCAGACAGTACAGTATCACGGTACGTCATAATTTTTAGCATGTTGGTTGTAATTAGATGTGTCGATGCTTTGGCATTGACGATGGAACCATTGCCAACATTGTTCACAGGCAACGTCTCTGTCCTCCACATGTACAATATGGTCACATGCTCTGCAGATCCATGATGACTGGGATTTGAAACATGATGGGGTACGCAAGGGAGAACTACCAGCATTAGTAGTAATGTTCGGTCCAGGGTTGGGTTCAGGAGATTACGAATTTTCCAGTTACTAAGAATAGTAATTCAGCGCAAGTAATGACAGTTTACATGTTTTGATATATAGTGATAATATGATTAAGTTTGCAAATAGTTTTAAACTAGCATTGTTTTACATGTTTTGACATATAGTGAAATCCTTTTAAGTTTGCCAATAGTTTTAAAACTAGCATGGTTTTACATGTTTTGATATATAGTGAAATCCTTTTAAGTTTGCCAATAGTTTTAAAACTTGCATGGTTTTACATGTTTTGATATATAGTGACAATCCTTTTACGTTTGCCAATAGTTTTAAAACTTGCATGGTTTTACATGTTTTGATATATAGGGACAATCCTTTTAAGTTTGCCAATAGTTTTAAAACTTGCATGGTTTTACATGTTTTGATGTATAGGGACAATCCTTTTAAGTTTGCCAATAGTTTTAAAACTAGCATGGTTTTACATGTTTTGATATGTAGTGACAATCCTTTTAAGTTTGCCAATAGTTTTAAAACTTGCATGGTTTTACATGTTTTGATATATAGTGAAATCCTTTTACGTTTTCCAATAGTTTTAAAACTAGCATGGTTTTACATGCTTTGATATATAGGGACAATCCTATTACGTTTGCCAATAGTTTTAAAACTAGCATGGTTTTACATGCTTTGATATATAGGGACAATCCTATTACGTTTGCCAATAGTTTTAAAACAAGTATAATTTTCTTAAAACTACAATCCATGTTAAAAAACAATGATAAAAAATCAGAATACTGCTAAACGACGTCAAATAGCTGTAAGGGAAACCCTATAATGGCAAAAGACCTGAATACTGTTCTGTAGGATCACGAAGGCATGCTTGATGGCCCTTGTATTTTTATCATTATTTCATTTCTTTCCTTTTTGAAAGGTTTTAAAAGATAAATAAGTAAATTTAAAGCTAATACATTGATCTATACACCAATAATGTAATGGTTAAGTTCCTGTTATGTATCATTAAACTGGCACGACTGACCTCACTTTAAGTACCCGCATAGCATTGACGAATATTTAACCGGATATTAAGCAACTGATACTTCAACATCAGGGACCAGTCGTGTGATATACATTCTGATACGTCAACATCAGGGACCATTAGTGTGATATACATTCTGATACGTCAACATCAGGGACCATTAGTGTAATATACATTCTGATACTTCCACATCGGGGACCATTAGTGTGATATACATTCTGATACGTCAACATCAGGGACCATTAGTGTAATATACATTCTGATACTTCCACATCGGGGACCATTAGTGTGATATACATTCTGATACTTCCACATCGGGGACCATTCGTGTGATATACATTCTGATACGTCAACATCAGGGACCATTAGTGTGATATACATTCTGATACGTCAACATCAGGGACCATTAGTGTGATATACATTCTGATACTTCCACATCGGGGACCATTCGTGTGATATACATTCTGATACGTCAACATCAGGGACCATTAGTGTGATATACATTCTGATACTTCCACATCGGGGACCATTCGTGTGATATACATTCTGATACGTCAACATCAGGGACCATTAGTGTGATATACATTCTGATACTTCCACATCGTGGACCATTAGAGTGATATACATTCTGATACGTCAACATCAGGGACCATTAGTGTGATATACATTCTGATACGTCAACATCAGGGACCATTAGTGTGATATACATTCTTATACGTCAACATCAGGGACCATTAGTGTGATATACATTCTGATACGTCAACATCGGGGACCATTCGTGTGATATACATTCTGATACGTCAACATCAGGGACCATTAGTGTGATATACATTCTGATACGTAAACATCAGGGACCATTAGTGTGATATACATTCTGATACGTCAACATCAGGGACCATTCGTGTGATATACATTCTGATAGGTCAACATCGGGGACCATTCGTGTGATATACATTCTGATACGTCAACATCGGGGACCATTCGTGTGATATACATTCTGATACGTCAACATCAGGGACCATTAGTGTGATATACATTCTGATACGTCAACATCAGGGACCATTAGTGTGATATACATTCTGATACGTCAACATCAGGGACCATTCGTGTGATATACATTCTGATAGGTCAACATCGGGGACCATTCGTGTGATATACATTCTGATACGTCAACATGTCAACATTGGGTACCATTCGTGTGATATACAATCTGATACGTCAACATCGTGGACCATTCGTGTGATATACATTCAGATACATTTATGTTGAAAAATTTTTTTTTTTTTTTTTAATTTTCGCGTGAAAACTTTAATTTATATGCAGTGTGCGTTATAATTTATAACTATGTTTAAAGCTACAGCCCCTGCCCCAACTATTTCTGAGGGACTGTTAACTAGTAAACTGTTTAACAATAGTTTAGGATTAGTGATCTAGAGGGTCCGAAATGATTAAATAAAACAAAAACTAGGAACTCTATTGTATCAATAGGAACTCTATTGTACCAATATCTCCCTCATACCATGTTGAAATAGAAGCAACACTAGTATTTACAGGCCTCTCTGGTTATTGTTGTGATTCAGAAAGTTTCCATGTGCTTTGGGTTTAAAAAGCTGCTCATCTAACTCTTGCTTAAGTTATAGACATTTCTTTGAAAACGCACTATACTATATAGTAAAACAAAATGATGAGTTCAAAAAGAAATTTGAAGCAATATTTTAACGTGTGAACTAAATTAAAAATTCGTTCAATTTTCCGTTCGATCGATTTTCTGTAGATACATTTTTCGTTGACGAATTTTTTTTCGATCAAATTTCCGGTTACGGATTTGAAAAGTACTATTATTAATACTTATATGGGAAGTACTGTTTTAGGACAGCTTGCTTCTGTCCATACTTATTAGACCTACATAATGCTAACACATTTTATCAAAATGTCAATTATTTTTTAAAAAAACATCACATAGCGGCGCGCAGTGAAATATTTTTCGGATGCATGAAACAGACAGTAAACCCGTGACAGGTCAATGGCGGTAAATCACAGAGTCAAGGAGATCTAGTTTTCTTTTTTTACGTGACAATGATCTTGGTATGGTCTGTTTTGTACACAAAAGAAGGAAGATCATTACGACATAAACTTTAGGATTCTGTAACTGGTGATTTTTAGAAATAATTATGTTTAATTATGGAGAAAAAAAACACACAAAAACCGTGTTTTTTGTTGTTTGCTATTTCTTCTTGCGGAGTTTCAAAATTCGGTGATCGGTCAGGGCATCGAGATAAAAATAGTTTAGTGGAAAATTAGGTTGCCTTTTGTTCTCGAAAAATCAGGGTCCGTGACATGCATGAATCGACATAACCGAGGCAAAAATGCTAAAAAAAAGAGAGAATTTTGAGGATCGACTTCAAAAACGTCGACATAACAGGGTTGGCGAGTTAATTGAGGTCGAGATAAGTGGGTTCCACTGTAGTAGTATGGTCGTATTGATATTTTTTCAGTTCATTGTAATAGTATGGTGGTATTAATATTACTACATTTATTTGTATACTTATGATCGGATTGTATGAAAACAGTTCATTGTATTAGTATGTTCGTATTGATAGTACCACAGTTCATTGTATTAGTATAGTCATATTGATATTACTGCATATTAATAATAAATATAATAAAAATTAAAGAAATTTGACATTAGTATGTTTTTCTTTATTGCCTGTCATATTCGTATCTTTTTAAACAGATAACATCATGCAAAGACATCACATTTTCTGTTTTCACTTCACGTTTCATGAGTGGCTCGCATTATAAACGTGAATTGTTTATATACGTGGTTACGTAATATCGTAGTAAATAGATGTCGATGGCAATCATGACATATTACTTTGACATTTAACCCTGGCGTATGTTATGTTTTTTTTGAAAAGTTGTTTCAAAGTTAAAAAAATTAAGAGAGGACGTCGTAAACATAAATTTGTCTCTAGATAACAAACGCTCAGCTATGCCTCTGTCAACAAAGTGCTTGCCATAAAGTCAATGGAGTTGATATGTTCTAAACACAACAAAGTAGATTGAACCCGGTTAACTAATGGAGGATTTACATGTTAAAGACGGGATTTAAGAAAAGGGAAAGTGATAGGAGAGGAAAATGTGCGATAACACAGCCATACTTGGTCCACACTAAATAGCAAAAATACAGTCACAGTTGGTCTTCAACAACACAGCTATTATTTTTTTCAAGCTTAAGAAGAACAACGCAACCATTATTTGTTAAAGCTTAAGAACAACAACACAACCATACATGTTCCATACTTAATAGAACAATCAGTGTTCAATTAAATTTACCATTAAAAAGATTTTCACCAGTGTCAGCCGTAATGTAATATAATATTGGATTGTGTGCGGTTGATGTCAATCTAGTTACATAGGTGAAACTGGGAGAAGTTTGGCTAATAGGTTTATTGAACATCTCCAGAATATTGGATGTAACCATTACGGCACTGATTTCATGCAGTAACACACCAGAGAGGGTTTAAATAGAAAAAAAATTTTATTCAGCTGTTTGGCACCAAATCTCAATATGGTATTAGTCAATGAATATCCTACTGATGTTTCGATGTTTCCCTATATTACATATATATTCTTATTGCTGTGTGTTTATGTATTCCTTTATATGCTGGTTCATTATTACTGTGAACCTCATTTTTCACAGTGTCAATATTTATATTCTGTCGCTTCCTATGTTTCCAATTCCGGCGACAAAAATGGTTATTTCTTGAGTTGTTTACTGTGCTCTGTTCTTTGTGACATTTTCATTTCTACTTTTAGCTGAAGAAGGCTTTCTGCCGAAACGTCCTTATCTTTGTATCCTCTTCTCTAATTCAAGCTTCCACTTACCTCGTTTTGCTATTTTTTTCAATGAATGTACTCATAAAATTTCTTTATTGTCACGATACAAGCAGTTCCCACAACTGTTCATGACACTAGCTCTTTCCATACACAACTCTAACCTCATAAACTCTTATCCCTAAGCGACTCTCAACTCACTGACAAACCAAAGTTTGCATTTCTTCTAACAACAACGATAGCCCAACATACTGACAACAATAGAACGCCACTAACTGATCTGGCACTACCCAACCAGTCAGAACTCGCCCCACAAAACCACTGATCCACTCACAATCCCCAACTATCATAAACAAACAATGACGCACATAGATCGTGTTCATTACATCACCGCCTAACTCCATTTCATTGATATCACTTAAAGCAGTGACGTCACACACACAAATTGTAAATTCGTATTACTAAATGTAAAACATCTTACAAAAATAAATATTCTAAATAGTACAATCTGCATTACTAAACTTTGACATTCTCTTTAAAAAAAAAAAAACTGCAGGCGAGGTAATTAAATTAATCGAAACACAATCTAGAGATGATCATATATCAAAATCAGCACAATATTACATTTACATTAACATTATTGTCAAAGGAATGACCTTTTTTATTTTTTTTAAAAGAAATTATACATTTTAATCAGACTTCTACTGTAAAAAATAATGTCAACATTAGTGAACTAACTAACACAAAAATTATCTCTCCAATCTGATTCCTACAAATACATTATACACAAAGGAAAGAAAACATAAATTATCTGTCCTATCTGACTCCTACAAATGCATCATACACAAATGAAAGAAAACATAAATTATCCGCCCTATCTGACTCCTACAAATACATCATACACACAAAGAACTTCAGTCACAAAAAACACATTTTGAGATAATCAAGTTCAACCATTCCTTTCGCCTATACAATTTGATCATTTTCATGGTGTGTCTCTTTTAAGTAATGGATGTGTGTACATTTTAATGTGTTTACATTTTCAAAATAATGTTTGCTGACAATTGTGCCTTCACATAGCAACCGGAAAAATGACATTTTAAACAATTTTTTCGAAAACCAGAAGTATTCAAAGATTAACATTTTTGCTGATTCGTCACCAGCTTCGTCTCTTAACATTTCAGCAAGATCCTGATACAGCACAAGGTCTTTTGCATGCTGTCTATGCTGGCACTATTATCTACTTGAGCATGTTAATCTTACTTGGCAGTATCAGAGTCATTTGTTCAGTATTTAATGTTTTGAAATTGATAGCTGAATGAAACAAAAGGTTTTGAACTGGTCCGTATTTAATTTTTGAAACGCATTGCTGAAAGGGGCAAAGTTGGTTACGGAATAGTCAGTATTTGATATTTTGAAATGCATAGTTGAATGATACTTTTTATAATCTCTTTCTCTACTCTCGCTGAAAATTCAAAAGTTTCTTTCGATAAATGTGTCTGGGGCTTTATGTGAGCAAGCTATTTCAAGCCAAGAATTATCAAGAACTATTTACGATGCATAATGGTAGAGTCAAAGCTGCATGATGGGGCTCTAATATCAATTGAAAATGATGCTGTCAGGGATAATAATTTTGATAAATTTATTGACTGTTTTGCAGCTTTGAAGACGAGGAAAAGAAACGTGTAAATAAAGTAAATGTTAAATAATAATAACTGTAAAATAGCTTTGTTACAGTTCTTAAATAAACTTACCTCGTGACTTTTAATTACTTTGTAATTTTTTTGTCATTGCAGTACTTATTTAACGAGTAGAAGTCCATCATGGAAGTCATAGCC
>CAXITT010001273.1:42770-60663 GCA_964033795.1 Lymnaea stagnalis | reverse complement strand
CCCCCCCCCCTAGAAAGTTTTCTGTGGGCGCCCATTCGAGAAACTACCTTCCAAGTATAGTAGCCGTTTTCTCAACATAGTGTTAAAAAATGGGTACGATACTAAAATTGAAAAAAAAAAAAAACGTACCCTACATTTTGTTCCAACGGTCTTTATGGAAATTTTGGGGTTCCTACCACATGTGACAAGTCTAAAATTTCAATCAAATGAAAATGCGCATCCTGAAGAGAATGAAAAAAAACACAAATGAAAAAAAAATATGTTTTTAGCACCAACATAAAGATTATAATTAAGAAGTTAAATTCAAACATTAACTTCAGAAGATCTAAACTAATATCTTCAAAAATTTTAATCATCAACACCGAGTAGTAATCCTATTTTTAAGTCTGTATGGAAAATTAAATGGCTATAAAGAAATAATTCATCAGACTATGTTATGTGTCTATCAAACTGTGCATTATTTCTAAGTCTCCTCTTTTTTTTTTTTTTTTTTTTTTTTTGGCATCCGTCCGTCACAATGTGACGATGGAGTGGGCTTCGGAGGACGAAATCCACATGGCCTGGGATTATACTTGAAGGATTATAAGCTGGTTTCCAACAGCAAATCGCCTCTCTCCACGCCGCTGGGTAACCCAAGGGAACATCATTGGATGATACAGCTTGGCACCAGTGACGTCGCAGGAGTTGTCGGAATGTTTCATTGTATCAATGTTATCCGCCTTTCGGGACTCCATCTCCGGGTTTGATTTCAGAGTTTCCTTCTCTTAGATGAGTTGCCATCCAAGGTTAACGAGTCCCATCTACCCTAGTCTCCTCTACCATCAGATTATCAATAATCCAAATGATCAACTACGGCGTTGGGTAGAGCATTATCTTGAGCTATACTCTACTATGAATGTAGTTTCTGAGACCGCTCTCCGTAATATTCCTGCCTTATCAGTAACTAATGAACTGGATGAAGAGCCAACGTTACAGAAGCTCGAAAAAGCCATCGATTACCTTGGGGATGGGAAAGCTCCAGGGATCGACGCATCCAGGCGGAAATCATCAAAAATGAAAAACCTATCATACTTCAGCCCTTACATGAGATCCTCTATCTGTGTTGGGAAACAGGTCACATTCCCAAGGACATGAGAGACGCCAACTTCGTAACATTGTATAAAATTAAGGGGACCGAAGTGATTGCAAGAACTACCGAGGTATTTCTCTCCTTAGCTTAGTTGGAAAGACGTTTGCCCGTGGTGGCCCTTAAACGATTGCAGAGCCTTGTGAACGCATCTACCCAGAATCTCAGTGTGGCTTCAGAAGTGGGCGCTCAACAATAGACATGATATTTTCGCTCCGCCAAATGCAGGAGAAATGTCGCGAACAGCATATGCCACTTTATATTGCCTTCATAGACCTCACTAAGGCATTTGACTTGGTAAGTCGAAGAGGTCTTTTCAGTATCTTGCAAATAATAGGTTGCCCCAACGAATGCTCACAATAATACAGTCATTTCACAAAAACATGCACAGCACAGTTACTTTCAATGGCACTGTATCTGAGTCATTCCCAGTTAGCAGCGGAGTCAAACATGGTTGTGTACTGGAACCAACGCTCTTTTTAATTTTCTTTTCGATGCTCCTTCAATTTGCTTTCAGTGACTGTAAAAATGGAGTGTACGTCGATACAAGATCTGATGGAAGACTGTTCAATATCGCCCGGCTTCGTGAAAAGACCAAAATAAAAAAGGTGCTGATTCGTGAACTGCTGTTCGCTGACGATGCCGCCTTAACATCTCACACAGAATAAGTTCTGCAGGGGCTGGTTAATCGCCTATCACATGTTTGTAAGGAGTTTGGTCGTTCGATTAATCTACGGAAAACTCATGTAATGATGCAAGAAGCACCGTCCCCTCCAATCATATCTATTGAGGGTTATACTCTTTCGGTTGTTAACCATTTCACATACTTGGGATCCAATATTTCTAGTTCTCTTTCCGTTGATGAAGAGATAAATATCAGGATTGCAAAAGCAGCAGCAACTATGGCTAAACTGAATAAGCGGGTATGGAATAATTTCAATCTAACTGATAAAACAAAAAATACGTGTCTATCAGGCATGCGTGTTTAGCACGCTCTTATATGTTAGCAAAGTGTGGACCACATATACCAACCAGCAGCGGAAACTCAACAGCTTCCATCAAAGATGTCTACGTATAATTTTGCGCATTCGTTGGCAGGACAGGGGTCTAAAGTGGAGGTTTTGGAACGTGCACACATGTTTAGCATATTCTCCTTTCTTATCAAGTAGTGTCTTTGCTGGTTAGATCATGTACCGAGAACGGAGGAAGGACGTATCCCAAAGATTCTGGTGTATGGAGAGTTGGCAGAAGGGAAAACACATATTGGTCGAC
Source organism: Lymnaea stagnalis (assembly GCA_964033795.1). Taxonomy (NCBI): domain Eukaryota; kingdom Metazoa; phylum Mollusca; class Gastropoda; family Lymnaeidae; genus Lymnaea; species Lymnaea stagnalis. Next base: position 58,265 of record CAXITT010001273.1, on the reverse strand, counting down.
AGCGCCGAAGATTTATTGACGTATGCAAACGAAGCATGAGCGAAGCCAATATTGGAACAAACGAATGCGAGTTCATTGCCGAACATCACTACAATAGGCGAACAGCGGTGTTTGAAGGAGTAATAAAGGCAGAAGTCACTCGAAACGAGGCCCTTCAATCAAAAAAATCAATTCGGAAATCAAGAGTTTATCGGGATTTAATATTCCCTGCGAGAGATGCGGCCGTGATTTCCATTCTAGGAATGGCCTTGTGAGCCACTCGTCAAAGTGTAGAGCTATATAGCTACTCCATCGTCTTACAAAGACGGAAAGATGCCATACAATAATAATAATAGTAATAAAGTCAAAATTGATTTCACGTATTAAAACTATTATTGAAATTAGACACGGAAAGACTTAAAATCAGTAATTGCTGTATACTGTAATACTAAAGCTTAAGACTAAGCATTAACATCTTTATACTCTATTCTTTTGGTATGTTCCTGTATATTAAGGCTATCTACTAAAGCTTAGTAAAACTATATCTGTCATTGTCTATAAGTAAGTATACATAAATGTATCTAATAAAGACATATATGTTCAGTTATTTTCCTGTGTATGGCTATTTCATAACATACTTTTGTTGTTTTTTTTAAATAATCTTTCATTTTTATAATGTTTAATAAACCTTTTACATGTCATTATGAGACCTGTATGGCACTGTATAAAATAGAGCATGAATCTTAAAATGCGTGATGAAAACTGAATATATGATAAAATATAAGGTATTATATTTACAAACGTCATGTTCCAAACTGTAATTTACAGTATCTTTGTTGTCTTCTGATATGCTACTAGTTAGATCACTTGTTTTCATGTTTTTCGTATATTCTTTCAATGTGCCTGTTCTAGTCAATCTTCATTTATTCATCGTCAATGGTTGATAGTTGTTTTCTTCAGATAAGCTATAGATCCCTTGTGTTCATATACCTCGTACATTCTTGTAATGTGACTTTGCTATTTAATTTTGAATTATTCATTTTCAATGATTGATAGTTGTTGTCACCAGATGTGATATAGATCACTTGTGTTCAGATTTCTCATACATTCGTTGTGTGTATCAGTTCTATTTAATTTTGAAGTATGTTCTGTCAATGGTTTATAGCACTTTAATGACAGCAGCATAGAGATAGAACTGTTCTTGTTCTGCTAACGTCTACAATAATTGATACGTATTTAAAGAAACCCGTTGTAAGAGGTTGATATTGTCATTCTTGAATTTGAATTATTGTATACAAATTGTCACGTCTTATTTACTGGTTTTAAAAAAAAGTACACACTGTCAAAACAATAAACTTTAAGCGTTTTACTCCGAGGTAAATTTTCAATAAAAAAAATAATAAAAAAAATAGGTATATGTATAATATTATCTTTTAAGGTTTAACTAATTAGGATTTGTATCTATTATAGTACGTACATTGGATGTAAACCATGTTTAGGAGGTACATAGAAAATGGAACTATTGCAGTACGTACATGGGATATTACATATTAAAGTATGCTGATAGGATAAGTACCTATTTAAATACATACATAGGATATGAACATTGCATAATTTAAGTCTATCTCTGGCTTTTACTAACTTTTTTTTACTCTTTCGGTTGTTAACCATTTCACATACTTGGGATCCAATATTTCTAGTTCTCTTTCCGTTGATGAAGAGATAAATATCAGGATTGCAAAAGCAGCAGCAACTATGGCTAAACTGAATAAGCGGGTATGGAATAATTTCAATCTAACTGATAAAACAAAAAATACGTGTCTATCAGGCATGCGTGTTTAGCACGCTCTTATATGTTAGCAAAGTGTGGACCACATATACCAACCAGCAGCGGAAACTCAACAGCTTCCATCAAAGATGTCTACGTATAATTTTGCGCATTCGTTGGCAGGACAGGGGTCTAAAGTGGAGGTTTTGGAACGTGCACACATGTTTAGCATATTCTCCTTTCTTATCAAGTAGTGTCTTTGCTGGTTAGATCATGTACCGAGAACGGAGGAAGGACGTATCCCAAAGATTCTGGTGTATGGAGAGTTGGCAGAAGGGAAAACACATATTGGTCGACAGCGCCGAAGATTTATTGACGTATGCAAACGAAGCATGAGCGAAGCCAATATTGGAACAAACGAATGCGAGTTCATTGCCGAACATCACTACAATAGGCGAACAGCGGTGTTTGAAGGAGTAATAAAGGCAGAAGTCACTCGAAACGAGGCCCTTCAATCAAAAAAATCAATTCGGAAATCAAGAGTTTATCGGGATTTAATATTCCCTGCGAGAGATGCGGCCGTGATTTCCATTCTAGGAATGGCCTTGTGAGCCACTCGTCAAAGTGTAGAGCTATATAGCTACTCCATCGTCTTACAAAGACGGAAAGATGCCATACAATAATAATAATAGTAATAAAGTCAAAATTGATTTCACGTATTAAAACTATTATTGAAATTAGACACGGAAAGACTTAAAATCAGTAATTGCTGTATACTGTAATACTAAAGCTTAAGACTAAGCATTAACATCTTTATACTCTATTCTTTTGGTATGTTCCTGTATATTAAGGCTATCTACTAAAGCTTAGTAAAACTATATCTGTCATTGTCTATAAGTCAGTATACATAAATGTATCTAATAAAGACATATATGTTCAGTTATTTTCCTGCGTATGGCTATTTCATAACATACTTTTGTTGTTTTTTTAAATAATCTTTCATTTTTATAATGTTTAATAAACCTTTTACATGTCATTATGAGACCTGTATGGCACTGTATAAAATAGAGCATGAATCTTAAAATGCGTGATGAAAACTGAATATATGATAAAATATAAGGTATTATATTTACAAACGTCATGTTCCAAACTGTAATTTACAGTATCTTTGTTGTCTTCTGATATGCTACTAGTTAGATCACTTGTTTTCATGTTTTTCGTATATTCTTTCAATGTGCCTGTTCTAGTCAATCTTCATTTATTCATCGTCAATGGTTGATAGTTGTTTTCTTCAGATAAGCTATAGATCCCTTGTGTTCATATACCTCGTACATTCTTGTAATGTGACTTTGCTATTTAATTTTGAATTATTCATTTTCAATGATTGATTGTTTTTGTCTTCAGATCTGATATAGATCACTTGTGTTCAGATTTCTCATACATTCGTTGTGTGTATCAGTTCTATTTAATTTTGAAGTATGTACTGTCAATGGTTGATAGCACTTTAATGACATCAGATTAGAGATAGAACTGTTCTTGTTCTGCTAACGTCTACAATAATTGATACGTATTTAAAGAAACCCGTTGTAAGAGGTTGATATTGTCATTCTTGAATTTGAATTATTGTATACAAATTGTCACGTCTTATTTACTGGTTTTAAAAAAAAGTACACACTGTCAAAACAATAAACTTTAAGCGTTTTACTCCGAGGTAAATTTTCAATAAAAAAAATAATAAAAAAAATAGGTATATGTATAATATTATCTTTTAAGGTTTAACTAATTAGGATTTGTATCTATTATAGTACGTACATTGGATGTAAACCATGTTTAGGAGGTACATAGAAAATGGAACTATTGCAGTACGTACATGGGATATTACATATTAAAGTATGCTGATAGGATAAGTACCTATTTAAATACATACATAGGATATGAACATTGCATAATTTAAGTCTATCTCTGGCTTTTACTAACTTTTTTTGTCCGGATCAACTCATCTTCCCAGTCGTTTCAACCAGTTGGGTGACCATCCCTTAATTATGGGCAGAGAAACTTTTTTTAACACCAAATGATTTACCAGCCTACACATAGTTTGACTGTCTATTACAAAAATTCACCAATCTATATTTAAAATGATCAGGGCGTCTTTAACGGACATAAAATCGATTTAAATCAGAAAATCACATTTTAGTTGGAGATGATTTATTTCGTTGATCGAACTCAATATACTATACAATTGTCATGCAGTTTGGAAATAGCAGTAATGATAGTAATTTTATAAACATATGTCAGTTATTGCATTAAATCGCCCTAGTTCTATTAATTTCAAAATCATATGATAGTCTCATGAATTTAAGCTTTAATCATTTCTTAACTTCATATTTATATGAAATCTGATCATTCATTTATACATGAGAGAGAAAGAGCGAGAGACATAAAGATATAGAAAGAAAGAGCCAAAAAATACAGATAGATAGAGAGAGATAGCGAGAAATATACAGAAAATAATAATGATCGATAGACACACATTGGATAGAATGTAAATGAGAACAGGAGAGAGAGATTGATAGTTACGTAAGAGATAGAGTGATGTAGTGAGACATATAGATACAATCAGAGCTATAGATAGAGAGAGATGGATATAGATAAAAAGTTAGAGATATATAGAGAACGCTTGATAGAGAGATAGATAGATAAGGAGCAAGGCTGACTGAGAAAGATATAAGATAATATAAGATTCTTTTATTGATCCAAATAAATGGAAATGTTTTTTGATTGCATTATACATTGTCAGCTAAAAAATAAAACAATTTGAACACAAGACATTTATAATAAACTATTTCAAACAGCCATTTAGTGAGCTCTCTTAGCAAAATCGGGGACTTATTAGATCTCATTCAGATGTGTGACTTCAGAGGAAGCATGCAGGTAAATTCGAAAAGATTGGGCTTCAAAAGAATTTGTATATCTGTCCGTCCTAGTCCTGATGGAAATAATTTGTCCTGAACGGCCCGATCCTAAGTATCTATGATGAAGAGGGTGGGATCTATCATCCACAATGTGTTTAGTTTTGCAAAAACTTCTTTCTTCAAATAGTTCTTCAAGTAAAGGATGTTTAGTTTAAGTTATGTTCTTAGCTTTATTGATTAGTCGGTATATGCGGTGTTTAATATCAGACGTTGAATTCCCACACCAGCAGGTAATATTGAAATTAATTAGGCTTCCAATAGTTGCACTGTAGAATAAGTTAACGACTTGCTTGTTTATGCCAACATTTTACTGTTTTTTTTTTGAGATAGAATCGTGTTTGGTTGAATTTCTTATACAGGATTTGGCCGTTCTCATGCCATGTTAGCTTATTATTAATGGTGACACCTAAGTACTTGTATGCCTACACTTTCTTCACATTTTGATTTTTATGTTGAGATCTGTAATTTGATGTTTCCCCCTCCTGAAATCAACAACCATTTCTTTTGTTTTTGAGACATTCAACTGGAGAAAAATTTCATCGCACTAATTGATAAAGCTCGTAACTAAGTTGCGGTATAGGCCTTATCCTTCAAATGTTAAACCAACAATGGTGGTATCATCAGCAAATTTTAAGATTGGAATGGTGTCGCTTGATATATTGATAGAGAAAGACTGAGAGACAAAATGATAGAAGAGAATGAATAGAGAGAGAGACAAAATGGAAATAATGACGGACAGAGAGATGGAGACAGATTTATTAATATAGAGAGAAACAAAAATAGATATAAATAGAGAGAGTTGGAGAGAGAATGAGAGAGAGATAACATAGAAAAAGATGGAGTGAGCAATACAGATAGAGAGATAGAGAGCGATATAAAGACAATCATAGTGATCGATAGGATAGACACATAGGATAGAATGTACATAAGAGAGAGAGAGAAAGATTGATAGATACGTAAGAGATAGATTGATGTAATGCGACATATATATATATATATATATATATATATATATATATACAATCAGAGCTAGAGATAGAGACAGAGATGGATAGAAATAGTGAGACAGAGAGATATAGAGAACGCTTGATAGAGAGATAGATAGATAAAGAGCAAGGCTGACTGAGAAAGATATAGATATATTGATAGAGATAGAGAGAGACTGAGAGACGAAATGAAAGAAAGGGATGAATATAGAGACAGACACAATGAAATAATGACAGACAGAGAGATGGGGATAGATTTATTAATATAGAGAGAAAAATTAAATTTGTGATAAATAGAGAGAGTTGGAAAGAGAATGAAAGAGAGATAAAATGGAGAAAGATGGAATGAGAAATAGAGATAGAGAGATAGAGAGAGATATCGAAGAGTCTTACTTTTATATTTACTTCTTGTACTTTCTTTAACTCATAATTTATGTCATAAATGTTTAATACAAATGTATTTTACTGTTTACAGTGTGATAAATGTATGCATTCATAAATACAATGACCCACCCGATTTTACATCATATATTTTATTTCAACAACAATGTTATGAACGAATATATTCCGCACTAAAGTAATTTAACATTTAAACAAAAAAATAATTTCATTAACTGTGGTTATATATCACGATAACAACAGTTAATAAAATTAATACATATATATCACGATATTTCATGAAATCAGTGACATTAAAGGGAACCATACACGACATGTTCAGCTTAAAGCTATATCAGTGGGTAGTCATAAAGATCCTAAATAGAGAAAAAATATAATTGTTAATGTTAAAATAGATGTCAAATTTAATATTCTTTACACAAGACTTATCCCAAAGCAAACAAAAATATTTTGTTTACAATGAGACATGTCTACCTACTGCTATAGTTTTTAAATAGACATGTCCCTTATCTTATGGCTACAAACTTATATAGTGATTGATACAAAAGGTCCTGTATAAGTACATACTTATTTAGTTCTCAAATAGACATATTCCATGTTGCTATATAATTAGATAATGTTCGATAATAACATTTTCATGAAATACACTTTTACACACACAGGTTCCAAAGAAAATAATATGCACAAATGAATAGAGCACAACAGCCAGCATTAGGCTAACATGTTGAAAATATAGTTGCGCAATTAAAATATGATAATTAGCCAACCAATGATAACTTAAACATATAAATAATAAACCAATTAAAATGTTAATACAAAACATGTCATCAGCACTTCCTCCAACAATTAAATAAACAAAGGGTAATGACTCCTGCACACATATTGAATAAACACGCAAATGACGTCTTGGGCACGGATCTCAACAACAGCCGAAATGTGATATTATTATTTTTGTTATCCAATTTCTATGCTCTAAAAGCTGTAGTATGGCTATAGTGGGTAAGCCCTATAGTTAAAAAAATGTTTTGCATTGTTTACCATAGTGTCCACTGTCACCTCTCTTACTATTAAAATTATAATTCCGCATCACATTTACCGAGCCATCAGAAAGCTTAACATCATCAATGTCACAGAAATCAGATTCAAAAATGATTCATGGTTATCGTCCGGTGTGTCGGAATCAATAATTTGCAATAACAGTTCATGTGTATGCTTATTTTACAAACGATTCAAATAAAATATTAAAAACATTATGGAAAACACTTGTAATCAAACACTTTTTTTAACACGAAGGAAGTATCATTTGTTTGACAACATAAAAAGTCAGAAAGCCTTAAGCAACGAACAAAACTACAGAAGTTACATTAACAAAATAAATAAACTAGCATTTTGCTTGTAAAAAGAAATGTATAGAAATATTAAACAAAAAACAACAAAAAAAAGTTTTAGATAGTTCTGTGCAGTTTTATTAGTTTGAAAAACTGATCATTTTTATCAATCGAATATTAATGGCATAATTTGGTAAAGAAAACATCAAGTGTTTATAAAAACTTCCTTCACTTCGGGTAAAAATAATGTAACATTTCCCAATATTCATTTGATTAAACATTTATTTGAAATGTAAGCCTGCTATAACGTTCTTCAAATACATTACACATTGCCATTTCCATAAACTTTGACACAATTTTTAAGCAAATCCAGAAGAATGTTTCCTAAAACTAGTACAACAAATAGAAATAACCTGATATTAATCACAACTTGTCAGTCTTGAAGTCTCAAGCAAAAATCATGTGTTTAATGAAAATATACAATGAACATACTTAACAATATTTAAAAGACCTGACCAACAGAATTAAAACAATATAATTTAAAGGTTCATTTAAATTTAATGTTAAGTATTAAAATGTATTAAACTGAAACAATCAATTTCAATAACTCAAAACTCGCTGTGTAATTTTACAGAACTAATTGAACTATACCAAAGTAAACAATCGAACTCCATGTCTCCAAACTCACTATGTAAGTTTACCGCACTATTTGAACTAGTCCATATAAATATTGAATAACAATATTTTTCTTTTTTAAACATGCTTTTCCAAAAATAAATTACTAAATAGAATAAATCAAAGTTCTAACAACTGCAGTGCACTACTGTTGCATAATTTTATTTTATTGAAATAATCTTTTTTTCTTACATATTAAGAAAAAAGACAAAACGATGCGCAAAAAACTTTTGTGAAAGGGGGATAATTATAGATTTTTTAAATATATTTATATATAGAGTGAGATATATCTTAGATTTTTTGGGACATATTTTTTATTCGTAAAATTGTCTTCAAAATCAAATAATTCCAATAAAAAAATTTAAAACTGTTTTCAAACGGATTTGTATCATTTTCCTACTTTCTTATGTAGTTTTAAGGAAACAATGAGATAACGTTTATAAAGTAAATTTAAATTTAATTCAAAAGCTTAACCAAATAGTGATGCGGAAAGTAAGGGTGCAACACCAGTTTCCTTTCACATTCGTTCCCTTCCAATAGGGATGCAATACATAAAATGAATGTTAAGTTTACTAATGACATGCAGTAAAGCAAACATTCATAATAGTCTTCACTATACAAACATTATTTCCTTCACCGCTTAAAAGAAAATCTGAGCCATATATTAATTGTTCGTTATAATCTTTATTTGCAATAACTATTTTTCTTATGAGTATAACGCGGTTGTTTTTATTTAAAGCCGATAATGCCCCCCTCCCCAACCCCATCTTTCTCGTTTACATCTACGACTTACTATTTAAACAAAACTTTTCTTCTTCCTCTTCTTGGATATTTTAAGCACCCACTTAAAATGTGACACTTGTTGCCCGATTTGAGATTAAATTATTTAAACAATGCATCCTATCTAAGAATAATCATGAAGCTATTCCATGTTTGTTATTGAACACACCTTTTTAGATATATTACATTTTAATATGTTTTCTTTTAAAATTCAATTTTTTATTATATTTGATAGATTAATTTGCGCAAACTCAACACAAGTCAGACATCTTTGGGCCGACTGGGCGAGCTGCAGGACGCTCTCAATGAGTTCTTTATAACGAAAGTTACGTAGACCAGGGCGAGACTTGACATTTGCACCGATGCTCCCGCTTAACGGCACTCCTATGAGCTTAATTTCGGAGGTCAATAAATCCGATGTGAAGAAAATCCTGGCTGACTGCCCGAAAAATTTATTTTTTCTTGACCTTGTTCCGGCAAGGCTGTTGTACGAATGTTTAAATGAATATAGTCCATATCACTACACATATCATAAATCAGTCTCTAAAATACTTTGATAGAATAATTGGCGCAAACTCAACACTAGTCAGAAATATTTGGGCCGATTGGGTGAGCTGCAGGACGCTCTCAATGAGTTCTCTATAACGAAAGTTACGTAGACCAGGGCGAGACTTGACATTTGCACCGATGCTCCCGCTTAACGGCACTCCTATGAGCACATTTTTAAACGAATAATTAAATGAATATAGTCCCTCTCAGGCAAAGCTAAATTGTACAACTTTGGAATGGGCCCCCGGGGCCCCATGATTAACTTGAACATGATTAAGTTAAAAGACAAAGGAGTAGAATTATGACAATATGTATATCCTATAGTATTACATTTGTGAAAAAAGAGATGGTACTTTCTTTTTTTACATATATGCTTAGGTTTACTTGCTCTGGGCAGCACAAGATACGTCTTACAATAAAGGAATTTATATGATAACTAATTAACCTTCTTGTGAAGGCCTACATACCTATTGGGGGTAGGAAATAGGACAATAAATATACATATACTATGGTATTACATTTGTGAAAACGTGATGTTACATTCTCTTTCTACAAATAAAATATTTGACCAATTTTGAAAATCAATGGCGTTAACAAAACGTAAGTTTATTTTTTTTTTAATATTATACTCATACGATCAAAACTTAACTTTTTAAAACTCTTGAAATTTTAATTTTGAATTGTTAAGATTGGTTGATACTTTTTTTTTTAACCAAATGAAGATATATTTTTGTTTTTACTTTGCGAAAAATAAATTGTTTGTTTATTTTTATTTAGTTGAACAATTAAAGAAAAAAGACACTCATGTCTGTTATAGACTTGAAAAACGGTTGCGAAGTTCGTCTTTAGAGAAAATAATTATTTGTTTCACGATTTTCTGATAATGCATGATTTTTTTTAAAATAAGGTAAATGTGTGTTTAGATTTTCGATGACACTAGTAATATATCAAATTCCTTTAATGTAACATTATTTTTAAATCATTTATAGATTTTTTGTTGTAAATTTAGGATTATATTTTAACGATTTTTAGAGAAAAATAGTTGGAATTGAAGGGCACTAAAAGGGGAGAGTCTAAAGTAAGTCTCTAGCACATAAAAATCATCCCTCAATTAACTTCTTTATTCAACAAATTGATATAATTACTGATAATTTAGATTTGGTACTTTAACGTCATGTTTAGAAGGGAAAATGTGGTTTAATGGAGTGAGAGTGAGTTGGGTTGACGTATTATATGTAGCAGATAAATACTTCTTAAAACTTAATGTTGTTAGAATATCATTACATAGATCCTTATTGTGATTAGGTCTTGCAATAGCAGGTAGCAACTTTTGCAAAGGACCTACCATAAATCCCATATTGTGATGAGGTCTTGCAATGGAAGGTAGCAACTATTGCAAAGGACCTACCATAAATCCCGTATTGTGATGAGGTCTTGCAATAGCAGGTAGCAACTATTGCAAAGGACCTACCATAAATCCCGTCATCATCGGGACATTTATTGCAGTAAGTAAATTTAAAAAAAAACAAAAAAACACATTTCGGTTTCTATGGCGCTCATATTTTGCTAACAGACCAGAACTGATATTTGTATTATACCAGATAGAGCATTAAATAATTAATAAGAATAAAAAGGTACAAGACCGTTTATAATTGTGAAACAATCTCTGCATCACACTTTAATAGCTTTTTTTTTTTTTACATCATAGTTATTTGTAAAATATTTGTTAATTGAAAACAATAAAGAAAATCGTACAGATATAACGAATAGTGTAATTTTACCTCAATGTGGTGTTAGCTAAAATATATTTGCAGTTTTGACTTCTCAGCCAGTGATTGATTGGTTCCCTTAAGTGGGGAATTAAATGGTTCCCTTAAGTGGGAAATTAAATGGTTCCCTTAAGTGGGGAATTAAATGGTTCCGTTAAACTGGTGATTATTGTTTCCGGTTGGCAAGTGGAACTTAACACTCGAGCACTTTCAAAAAAAAATGATTATTGTGATGACATTCTTCCACTGGTGACGCCTGTTGCACAAAATGGTTCCGTCTTGGACGTCCACTCTGGGGTCATATTGGGAGGAGCACCGTGCTTGAGCAACACCTTTAAGCGACGAGCAGGTCTCAACAAATGACCTTTTTGAGGGCCACCAACATATTCAAACAATTCTTAAAATGATTCTTTGGTCTTTTGAGTTTTACTAGAAAGAAGAAAATAGAATAAAAAAGATTTATTTTTTTTTTTTTAAAAAGGAAGAAAATTGAAAACAAAATTTAAAGAAAAAGGATTTATATGGGAAGTTACATAAAAAAAGTATTTAAAAATGAAGAAAAATAGTATTTAAATAATTTGACAGACAGAACACATACATAAAATATAGAATTACATATATATGTTTGAAAGGAAGTTAAGAAAATTAAATTATTAAGATTTGTTTTATTTCAATAGAAAGAAGTGCCTAACTAAATAAATCAACACATTTTACCAACATAGACTTAAGTTTACCAATATTGTCTACCTGAACAAACCATTAGTACCAACATAGACTTAAGTTTACCATTATTGTCTACCTGTACAAACAGTTAGTACCAACATAGACTTAAGTTTACCATTATTGACTACCTGAACAAACCATTAGTACCAACATTGTCTTAAGTTTACCATATTGTCTATCTGTACAAACCATTAGTACCAACATAGACTTAAGTTTACCATTATTGTCTATCTGTACAAACCATTAGTACCAACATGGACTTAAGTTTACCATTATTGTCTATCTGTACAAACCATTAGTACCAACATAGTCTTAGGTTAATATAATTGTCTAACAAATTAATTGTTACAAATTATTGTCTAACTAAAGAATCTATTAGTACCAACATAGACTTAAATTTACTATAATTGTCTACCTTAATGAACAAATAGTACCATTAAATTATTTTTTTTTTTTAAAATCCTTTGACAAATGATTCCAACACAGAAATCTGGCGTCGATTTACCCGAGGAACCAAAATAAACTAATAAACAATCATTTTAATTTGAAGTAGTACAACAGTGTCAAATGAAAATTAAGAAGGATGCATAAGGGTCACACATAAATTATAGTATGTGTAAACTTGAAAATATAAATCATAATATAACAGCTTTAATATAAATATATGGTTGTTAAAATAGAATTATAAAAATATCATGGTTTGAAAGTACTATGAATAAAGTGATGGAAATAATTCCCTTATATTTTCTGTAAGAGATTATTGCAAGGGTTAATTACTAATTGTTAATTATCGTTGTTTGTAATGGTTTTTTCTTATTGTTATCATCCCTCATATGATGTTGAGTTTCTGTACTTCGCTTCAGTGATTACGAGCTACCTTGATCCATATCAACTTTAGGGCTCTAGGAATATGCAGATATCTCGTTCAAACAAAAAGCGAAGACGTCAAGACAATCGGTGATAACAATAACATCTATCACAATATAAGCTTCGGATGTCAGGACAAGGTCGGTGATAACATTAATGATCTCCATCAAGATATATAAGCTACTAATATTACAAAGTTAAAGATGAAACATCTAATACCACGATAGTTATCACACACACATTCGAGATGGCCTATGAGTACATTATGCATCATATCAGGTACCAAACACACTGGAGGCTATCAATGATAGCATCATGCTCCACATCAGGTACCACACGAACTGGATACTATCAATGATAGCAACATGCTCCACATCAGGTGCCACACACACTGGAGACTGTCCATGATAGCATCATGCGCCACATCAGGTCCCACACACACTGGAGGCTATCAATGATGTCATCATGCTCCACACCAGGTACCTCACACTGAGATTACCCTGATTTCAAAATAAATATTAAACAATGTGGCTATCGACCAAATGTGGAAACATGTTTGTATCGAGAAAGAGAAAGACGCATCCCGTCACTTCTAGATATGATTTCTCACTGGAGTTCTGACTGTGACGTTATCAAGAAAATCGTTTGAATATTGCCAGCATCATTAATATTTATTGTATTACTTTGCAACTCATAACTTTATTGTCATGAAGTAAATTTTCATTGACATTGGTTTTGTTAAAAAGATTCTCTAGACTAGATCTATGTCGCAAAAATGTAATTCTTTTATTATAAATTTTATATGATGTCGTCATTTAATTTAATAAATATACATGCCCTCAAGACAGCGTTTAAGTGATTTTATGAATGTGTTATACAATATTGATTGAGTCAAGAATTAGAAGTAGAATAACAAATGTTTTTACTAGAATGATTGAGTCAAATATTGGATTTGATTTAAAAAAATGGGTTATACTTTAAAGACCGAAAATATATTTAATATTTTGACAGCTACTGGTATAACAAGGATATTGGATCACTGAGGAAATTCGAGAGATGTTAGTATAGTGTGATGTTAAACAGAGAGAGTATTTTGGCGTTTAATCCCTACAAGTAGAGAACGAATTCGAGAGTAAGTATGTTCTCGCAGTTTAAAACTTTATTGAAAAAAAACTAATGTTTGGTAAGCTTTAAGAATTAATACATATATTTATTTTATAACTAAAAATTCAAAGTTTCTAATGAGGCATCGAAAGAGAGCTATACAAATTTAATTACGCCATATAATACCAAAGTAATGTTATTTTCTCATTACTCGAGTTGTAAAATTAAATTGTCACACAAGAATTTAAAAAATATTCATGTGTCATACAATCATTTAATATATCTTTAAAAAAATTAAATATAGCATTTATCTCCATTGTAAAAATGTTATGGCATAAATATCCTTTTAAAACATTTTTAAACAATGAAATACTTCTAAATATATTTTTTTTATAACATGAACTATACAATGAAAATTATTTTTAGCCTTATCACTGTAAAGACTCTAAAATCTTGAAGGACAGCTATTTTATACTTTTTTAGTACATTTTGGAAGAGTGTGTTTCTTTTAAAAAGAAGTTTTATTGTTTTCTTAATATTGTGCTAATCAAGTTAAATAAAAGTGTGTATCATCAATCATCAATATTAGGGTTTTGATATTAGAAAATATTAAACAATTTAAATGTAAGCTAGATAATAAATGAAGAAAATGTGTAATAGACCAGCTCAAGCTAAACAATAATAATCAGGTAACAAAATGTCATTGTAGTATTAGTCTCAACTTAATGTCAAATTCTTGCTACGCAACTAAAACTGAAAATAAAAAGTACCTACTATGTATTCCTTTCGGAATTTGAAATCTTGGCTTTTCCTATAGTATTTACAATCGTAGCTGTTCCTACAGTAGTTTAACTCTTTGCTGTTTCTAGAGTATTTGAAAATATTGATTGTTCGTACAGAAAAAATATTTATGCATAGCTACTGTTATTGTCACTTTCTTTGGAAAGAAACAAATACAACATAATTTTGGGGCATGCAAAATTCTAATCAAATGTCCAATTTATGGTTTAATTTAGTGTGTTTCTTATCTCCAGATATGTCCTAAATCAGACTATGTCTGTCGAAGTTCTCTGTCAATGTGTTAAAATGTGTAACCAGAAAAAAGCCTCTGTCCCCCTAATCTGCTGTAAATTTTCATTGGACATCTTCTTTGATTTGTCTCAACACACAATTCGGGTGAGAGCTTGGCATGAATCACTTTTAAGATATCACAGACGTCTTCCACTTAAAATACAGGCAATCAGCAAACAGTACATGAAGTAAAGGTTTCATGCTCACAAAACAGATACACCAAAAGAGGCCGTAATTTGTATAGATACGTGGACTAAATATTATGTGACTTTAGCCAAGCAATTAGGGCAGCGTAAAAAGAAGCCAGAAATTTGAATGGAGCTTTCTTCTGAAATGTTAGACAATTTTTTCTGAGGAACATCCTGGTGAATTACATGAACCATTTCAAGAAACTACAAAAACAAATGCAGACAATAACTATAAAATATACTGTTGTGAACTAGATTGTTTTCAATGTTATGTTGGGGAAGTTGTTGATCGTGAGAGGGTTTTGTAAGTTGTTGATTGTGAGAGTGTTTTGTAAGT
>CAXITT010001273.1:7165-40470 GCA_964033795.1 Lymnaea stagnalis | reverse complement strand
GTTAGTACGAATCTTTGGGAGAGCTGAGCCGAGAGCAAGAATTGGAGAGAGAGACAGGTTGGTTGTTAGTACGAGTCTTTGGGAGAGGTGAGCCGAGAGCAAGAATTGGAGAGAGAGACAGGTTGGTTGTTAGTACGAGTTGTGACATGTGTGGAGAAGAGTTGAACTGATGTGTCGGAGTTCACAGAGTCGTAGTCTTAGTTTCACGTTGTTAGAGTGAGAGAGGACTTTCAATTTAGAGGTCGTGTATTTTGCCCCCAAACGACTTACTGAGTTGAGAGATGATTTTTTATTACCTGGTTATTAAAGTGTATGTATTAATATAATATATTGTACACGCCACACCTGTTATGGGATAACAGTATCCTGATTTATATAGAATTTAAAAAATTATTTTGTAGTTACACTGGACCTTGTATTTATTATGAGAGAGAGAGAGATAAGCCGCTATTGGGAAGTGTAGGACAGGGCCAGACGAGACTAATACACTCTAGACAATGCGAACATATTTAACCACAAAAAATATGTATCATATATCTTGCCAGCTGTTTATGAAAACACAAAGCATTAGTATGAAGATAATAATGTGGTGATATTTTATAGACTTAATGAATGATGCTGAGGCGACGATAGACTTTATTAGGGACATAATATTTATTGCAGGTATTATCAAGTATATGTTCTAGGTTGTAATTATAGTATAAAAGCAAAGGGCACTCAAGTGCTTATTTTTCTTGAATTTAGCCCCACCCCATCCCCTCTGGTCCACTGTGTCTCTGGACCATACTACTTTTAAAAAAAAAACAAATTACAGAAATGTAGCGTAATTATAAATTGAAATGGTAAAAGCCAAAGTATTAATTAGATTTTTATTTATTAATATTCACAATGATAGTATGTTTCAAAAAGATTGTCAATATTAATAGTTTACCCATCATTGTTTGCAGAATGGATGCATGAACGAATTTCAAAATATATAAATATTTTGGTCTCGGCTTTGGGCGAAAGTCATTTTAAGATTTTGGTTTAGGCTTCGATTTCGTTTGAAAGTCACTTTAAGCTTTTGGATACGGCTTCGGTTTCGGACGAAAGTCATTTTTAACATTTTAGCCGAAATGGCGAAATTACTTTCGGTCGGTCTCTACCTCTAACAAGATTAGCTTTAAATATATGCACACTCTAATATAGCTCAATGCACAATTTACTTGTTTATTTCATGACACTCTAATCGTTTTATTTAAGCAAATATATGTTCGTTTTATTGTACTCATTTTCCAGTAGGGAACATGACTTGCTTCGGGGGACAGTCACCTCCCTCTTGGAGAGATGCCTGAAAGAAACACTGGCAGAGAGTAGCACAAATAACCTGATATTATAAATGACTTTATTTTAACGATGACATTTCATGAATTCTTTCACTTTCTGTAATCCTTTTTTTTGCGAAATCTAACTTCAAAAATAACACTTAAGTTATTAACTTGTCTCTATTTCTTGTCCTATTTTTATCTATCCCATCTGTTGGGGGAGCTCTTGGCCAAAAGTTTTTGATGTACGTACTTGTTTTTATTTAAATCTTCCACACACCTTGTTCCACTATTTTATTTTTTTTCAAAAAAAGATAATGAAAATGATTTTCAAGGGACACGATCGATGGAATTTTCTTAAATTTTTATCAATATCTTTTAGGAATTTTATGATATATTTTTCTTTTGTTCTTTTCATGCAGAAATTTTTGAAAAAAAATTGTTTTACATAAATATAGCAAAAAATTTAAAATGTTCTTAATAATTATGTTTGTTTTTAATTTTTGAAAATTTTAAAGAAAAGTTTATAATTAATTTTTTTAGAGATGTTTATATAACATTTATTATGCCTAACCAATGTTTATGTGTAATCGCCTGCTTTAACTACAAAGTGAATAATTTATTCCCTTGTGAGTAGTAGTCCACGTGAATTTGAGCCCTACATCTAGGGATATAAAACAAATGTAAATAATTTTGTTTTGGTAATGCATAGAAACTATATAACAAAAAATTCATTTTCAATCCTTTCAAAGTACTATTTCACCAACTTTTTTTTTTTTTCAGAATTGTTTCCCTAGGGATTGTAGGGGGAAATTGAAGATACTATTTTTTTGTGTAAGGGGGCAGTAATAGTAGCCAGAAGCACAGTTAAGGCATGTCAGATAGGACATACGTCCCGGGGCGCCTGAATAGTGTGAATATAGCCTTTATAGTATTTAATGGTTGCAAAAATGGGGGGACGGGCGCACAAATAAATCTTGTACCATGACGCTTAACTTTCTGAAAATATTTGGCCACCAATGGCGGCACTAATGGTAGTGAAGTCACTTCGCAGTGTATTTATCTATCTTAATTGAATTAAGTGGCAACTGACAAAAACTGTAATATTGTAAATGGGTTGTAATGACTGAGATAAATGCACGGGCTTAGAAGCAAGAACTCACCAAGTTTTATTGCAATCGCTTGAATTTTCTAGGTGAAAATTAGTGACATAAGAACACACACGCATACATAAAGACATCTTTATATATATTATGTTTCATTTTGCAGCCATATAAATATAAATGTATATATATATATATATATGAACTTTGTTTTGCAGTATTCGAAATTTAATTCGAGAATAACAGAGGAGAACGTAGTTGATTTTAATTTATTTTTAATGTAGGTGTTTCTTAACCTTTGACCCATCGTGTGAACCGTGCAACCTCTATGAATGCTTTGGGCCTCGTATATGTTAGTGGTTTTTAAAAGTAATGAGGATATGTTCTTTATTTTCATCTTTCTATGAAGGGTGGGAACAAGGGGAAAGGAAGTTAAACGGGAAAAAATATCTCTAACTTTTTTACTTAAACTACATTACTAAAAATAGTAAATTTAAGCTTACCATATTTTATGGTTGCCAAGTACAGATCAAATGCTTACAGAAAGAGGGGCGGGGTGAAGGGGCAAATCTAAAACAACAAAAGCCATGCTGTCCATCATTTTTCATCAACAATTGTCCATGGAAATAGTGCATTTACATTCGGATATAGCTCCATTCAGGTGCAGCAGTAATACCGAGGTTACCGAGACATGTTCCGCATGATGGCGCAGACAATGTTTAATACGCTGAGCTTCGCGGAGAAAAAAGATGACACGAATGTGATGGAAATAAGGCAAGTAAGTCGCCGCTAACAAAAGTACGGACAAGTCGGACGACGAGTGAAAAGTACGGACGAACCGGATGACAAGTAAAAAGTACGGACAAATATGAACGCACAATTTAGTACAGAAAATGGTGTTGCTCTTACGTCTGGTAACGCTGGTAAATTGGCTTTTGTTTTTAATTTACATTATTTTTGGTGTGAGCATGTTTAATTAAGAAATGAAAAGTCCACCCAAAAAAAATGCATCAATTAAAAATGTTCCATCATAAATAAGCACTCCATTTACTATTTATTACTTGCTGAACTCAATTGGATAAAAACAATATTTTACTTATAAAATTTACATTTTCTTAATATTTCCAAATGTTGGAGTTAAAAAGAAAGAAAAAAAAATCTGTTAATAAGAAAGCTATATATATTTTTATGGGTTCCGATAACTCGTCACTTTATAAATCTTTTATGAATGGCATGACTATTTTAAAACGAAATCAGCTTTGTACAAAAGAAATTATATATTTATTAATGAGATATTTTATCTAACGGAAACCGTAGGCAAATAAAGTGTACATTTCTCAATTTTCCGTAGAAATATATTGTTTTTTTGGCATTGAAAACTACGATAAATTTAATCAGATCAATGACAAATTGACATTTGGATGTACTTCCAGATAGTTTAAACAAAACCCACAGAATTGACCAAGTGGTTACAAGAATATTTTTGTCTAAAATTTGTACCAAAAAACAAAAAACCATTTGACTTCTTAATCGAAATGCTAGTTCACAAAAAATTTTGTCTTAGCTATCTACTTGATTTTTATCGAACATAATATAAATTAATATAAAAAAAGAAGAATGCATATGGATGGGCATTTTTTTTATTATCATGATATTAAAAAGAGAAAATCATGTGAAAAGTTATTAATAATAAATATAAGCAAAGTATTTACAAAAAAATAAAGGAGCATGTTGCCTGACAAAAATGTATAAATAAAAGCTATCGTACTTTAAAAGCTTTGCTTCTCCAATTAAATTTAATGTGAAAACATGACGCACATGTTAGATAATTAACTAATTATTATAACAATTGTAGATCCTTATGCATATGAAAAATGCATTTCAATGAAATGTCAAAAAAGTCTTTAAATTTGTGAATTGCAAAAAATAAGCCAACACACATAGAGAAATATGAGAACAATAGAAAGGAAGACGCGAGCGGCCAGTACGAAATTTATAACCGAATACTGTAACAAGATTAGCTTTAAATATAGGGATTATCTAAGATATGGAGACTAGCCGCCCCAACCAAAAGCAACCCTGTGCATCCACAAAGTGCATACGATCGACTTTCTTAGGAGACGAAATGATAACTTTAAGTCCTAATATCTTCCCCCAACTAATCCCGTTGAAGCGAAGGACACCCTTTAAGAGGTGTTCCACAGTGGATTGCCACGCCCGAAAAAAGTTTGCGAACTAGCGGGGACGAAACTGTTTCCTAGAGGCAGCTTTCAGGTGGCTGTGAAGCTAGAATCATCAGCCCAAGGCTTCAATCTTAGCCTCTTGCCACAGATCCATTAGCTTCAAAAAATACAAGTACCGCTACAATTTTTTGAAGTACACAATATTTATAACCAAATTATGTAAGCCTACATTTAGAGACGCGCCGAATCTCAGCTTGGTCTTGGGTATCGGTGACGAAAGTTGCCAATTAATCACTTTCGGCTGAAACAGAACAGTTAAGTTTTGGTTTAATTTTTGGTTCGCATGAAAGTGGTTGAGACTTTCGGCCATCTTTTTGAAAGTGACTAAGGCTTGTTATCATCTACCAGAAGTCGGACTGTCTGTCTGTCTCTAGGACAGAGATCCGATCTTCATTTTTGCTCGACGTCTTGCTGTCATCAAATGTTAAATGATTGATACTATGCAAAAGGTGATCACTTACTTGTCCTATATTTCCAAAATATTACATTTCAAATTGGCCTAGGGCAAAGGTTAACAGTTTTATGGGGAAAAAATAATGGAATGGTAATATTTATTTCAATTTTTGTTTTACATTTTTCAAAAAATGTAATTCTGATTCCTAGATTAATTCGATTCCTTCATTTGTGATATTAATTTTGAAATATCATAATGATGCTCATCCTTGTTGTCATAGGCAAAGCTGATTAATATTTAACAATACCTGGGAAGGGTTATATGTTCATTATCATTTTTGTTTCATTTTTTAGACAAATTTAATAGATCCGATTTTAAAAAATACCACAGCAATAAGGGTGAAGGAGGTAGGTTGCTGAAAAATATGATTATTTCACCATCGCGGAAAGACTAATGTGATGGTACTAGGTTAAATATTAATACAGAAATACCTTGCCAGCTGTTTATAAAAACAAAAAAAAAACATGAGTATGACGCTAACAGTGTGGGGATGTTTTATATCCTTAATGAATCATATTGGAGCGACAATTTGGTCGATTAGAGCCATAATATTTAGTGTAGGCATTATCAAGTTCCTGTTCTAAGTTGTAATTACAGTATACAAGCAAAGAGCACTCAAGTGCTTATTTTTCCGGAATTTCATGGCCCATTAAGTCATTGTCAAACTATGTCACTTGCCCACTATGTCACTATGTCCAATACTCTCGTTCAGTCCTCAAATGTTTCTTATCATCTGTGTCTGTGGCTTCATGTGAGGAAGTGTTACACAATTAATGCTTATCAAGAACTATTTAGGGCCCACTACGGCACAGTCAATGTTTTCTGATCTAGCATTGCTGATAAATGAAAGATGAACATTATCATACTGACCTGGTATCTTTTTTTAACCAGTCACATTTTTTTTCTAAGATTTTCTCTTCTGTTTTTCTAAAGATTTTCAACCAAACAATGGCGTTTCAAGGGAAACAATTGCATTCTTACACTAAATATTTTAGTCAATATCATTTTAGATTTTTTAAGAGACTATGTTTTATTTTTGTGCCATGCAAATCTATTAATCCTGAGAAAAAAACAACCCTCGTGCAATGTGTTGTTAAAGTTGTAAAGAAATCATTCTTTAAAACTTTTTTAAAATTTAAATATGAACTTTAAATTATAAACTTGTTGAGAAATGTTATATAGTATTAATCATGCTAACAGGGTTTATAATTTAGAAAAAAAATTGTTTCAAGTGGACCATATAACTAATATAAAACTTTAGTCCACTTGACATTCGATCCCTTCATCCAGGGACACAACATAAATGAATAGCCAGCATGTTGCAATTGATGTTTTTTGCAAATTGTATACGAAAAATTATCGTATATATACAAGTTAAAGTTTCTGGATATGTTTGCTTGTTTGTGGGTCTGTGTGTTCTACAAGGGATTGAGTGATCTTGGCCAAATTTGACACAAATATCCATCATTATCCGGAAGTAACTCTTAATGGGCTTCAATTTTTTAAATAACATTCCGTTTTGGGCCGGGGGCCACGAATTTGTTTTTTCATTTAAATGATCTATATAAAAAGAAACATTAACAACAAATACTCCTGCACGCGTAGATGGATCTTGACCAAACGTGGTACACATGTACTTTATTATCCATATCTAAATATCCAAGGGGCCTCAGTTCATTTTTTTCTTATTTAGTCATAGAAATATCAATAGGCTTAGACAACACTATATTTTCTATGGGAAATGATGGATATAAGATATAGCATTATATCAATACCCTTCATTGTTCGTATTGAAATATTGGTTAATTCAAAACTAATAATATCCATTCTATAATTTTTCATCAAGCTCGATAATTTTAAAAAGCTGAGTATTTTTTTACAGTTTTTATGGAGCATTTCAATTTAAATCTAGAATCTTCCAGAAGTTTCTATATTATTCTAAGAGGTTATGTAACGTAATGTAAACGCTTATTCGAACATTATGGCACTATGAAAAAAGAGAGGGCAAATAGAAGAACAACTAATAATAACTGAAAATAGAAGGGACTTCATTCTCTTAAATGGGCATTCGGGACTTCTAGCTGGACACATGACCATAAACAAGGCGCGGAAAAGAATGTATGCTCAATTTTATTGGCCTGGGATAGATAGAGATATTAAAAATAACATAAAAACATATGATATTTGTAAAAAGGGACCAGTTTTAAATTTAACTCTATTATTTATGCGTCTGATATTAGTAGGGCCCCCCATCTCAGACATAACTAAAAAGAACCTTTATTAAATAAGCCCCCATGGGGCCCCTGTTTTAATAAAATATGCTATAGTCATAGCAGTGATAGTTAGTTGTATAATATTTCGTTTTTTGAAAAATAAATACTTATAAAAATATTTTTTTTTATACTTTTCATGAAGGATATTAAATTCAATCTAGATTATTCCAGATAGTTCTTTAATGTTCTACGGTGATATATAATGGAATTTAAAAGCGTATTTGAACAAAATGGCACAGAGAATGATCCCAAAGAGGAATGGGATCCTAGGGGGGTCGAGATCTAACAGTAACTGGTACCCATCGAATACGCGATCCCATCGAGTAAAGCGATCAAACCGGAATCGGGAGCAAACCGGGAAAAGGAATTAATGATCCCAAAGAGGAATGGGATCCTAGGGGGGTCGAGATCTAACAGTAACTGGTACCCATCGAATACGCGATCCCATCGAGTAAAGCGATCAAACCGGAATCGGGAGCAAACCGGGAAAAGGAATAACATCGGAATAGAGAGTGCTGAGATGGAACGGGATCCAACAGTGTACGGTATCACAACGGGATCAGTAGTCCATCGGGATCAACTGACATCCGGATCCCACTGGGATCAAGACAGCTACGGGATCGGGATCCCACAGGGATCTGGATTCCCCTTGCAATCGTAGCCACAAGAAAACGGGACCCCACCGGAAACGGGATCACACCGGTAAAAGAGATTTCATTGGGATCGTGGTGAGAATGGTATTGGGGTCCCATTGAGATTGGGGTCTTATCGGGATCGGGGTCCTAATGCAATCCCGTGCAACGCCGGGTATATTGGCTATATCATATCATATATATATAAGTCAAAGTTTGTGGACTTGTTTAATTGTTTGTGTGGGTTTGTTCTACAAAGGCTTTTACATGGATAGATGGACCTTGACAAAACTTGGCACATACATCCATCATTATCCAGAAGGAACTATTAAAGGGTTGTAAACGTTTTATAACATTCTGTTTGGGGCCGGGGGCCTCGAATTCGTTTTATCTTTAAATAAGATTTATAAATATCAATATGCTTAATACTCTTACTTGAATGGATGGATCTTGACCAAACTTAGTACACATACACATGATCGTTCATATTGAAATACCGAAGGGTATTGAACTCATAATATCCATTTACATGGTGCTGGAGGGCCCAGTTCATTTTTCCTTGTATACGCTATATCAAAATCAATATGGTTAGACAACGGAATAGGTTGTATGTGAATTGATGTAACTAAGCCTAGCTTTGTTTATTACGCTTCTTAGTCTGTATTGAAATATCGGTGGATTTAAAACAAATAATCTAGAATGTTCCAGAAAGTTCGATAATTTTAAAAATCTATATCTACGGCATGTTTGAATCGATTTAAATGGGACTAATTTTAAATTTTAAATCTATAATTTATCTGAATGATCTTTTATAGCCCCTCCTCCCCCAATCTCAGACATAACTAAAAAGGTACTTTATTAAATGGGCCCCTAAATGTACTCTAGTTATTGTAGTGCAAGATAGTTGTATAATATTTCGTGTTTTAAAAATAAATACTTAGAAAAGTATTTTTTTACAGTTTTTATGGAGCATTTCAATTTAAATCTAGAATCTTCCAGAAGGTTCTATATTATTCTAAGAGGTTATATAACGTAATGTAAACGCTTATTCGAACATTATGGCACTAAGAATGATCCCATAGAGGAATAAGATCCTAATGGTGAGTGAGATCCATTAGTATACTAGAAACCATAGGTAAAGGGATCCAATCGGGTAGCGGGATCAAACCGGGTTTATTCGAACATTATGGCACTAAGAATGATCCCATAGAGGAATAAGATCCTAATGGTGAGTGAGATCCATTAGTATACTAGAAACCATAGGTAAAGGGATCCAATCGGGTAGCGGGATCAAACCGGGACCGGGATCCTATCGATAAACGTGATAAAATTTAAAACGATCTTTATTGTCAGGATATAGCTTCTTTATAAGCACTATGAAAAAAGAGAGGGCAAATAGAAGAACAACTAATAATAACTGAAAATAGAAGGGACTTCATTCTCTTAAATGGGCATTCGGGACTTCTAGCTGGACACATGACCATAAACAAGGCGCGGAAAAGAATGTATGCTCAATTTTATTGGCCTGGGATAGATAGAGATATTAAAAATAACATAAAAACATGTGATATTTGTAAAAAGGCCAGATACCTAGGACAGAATAAACCCGTAGAATTAGGGAAGATGAACGTAATAACAGCCCCATTTACTAAAGTCGCCATTGACATAGTGGGTCCAATGCGAATGACAGCCAGAAAAAAATAGATTTATCTTGACACTAATCGACGCTGCAATAACATGGTCCGAGGCCGTTGCATTAAAATATAAAACTGCTGAGACGATAATAGAGGCACGGGGCGTCATTCTTTCTAGAATAGGCTTTCCAGAGGAGATACTATCCGATAATGGACCTCAATTTAAGTCTGAGATATATGCCCAGGTCGCGAATTTCTTTGGCATTAAAAGAGTAAACTCGTCCCCATATCACCCTAGTTCGAATGGGTTCGTTGAAATGTTCAATGGTTCACTTAAATCAATGCTGCGAAAGCTGGCCGCAGAAGAACCCTATAATTGGGATAGGTTTATAAGTTCAGCATTATTTGCACTGAGGGAGGTGCCTAATGAACCCACCAAGATTTCACCTTATGAAATGGTCTATGGGTGTAAAGTACGAGGCCCAATGTCTATAATAAAGCATCTGTTTACCGGCGACTTTATAAAGGGAGAAACAAAGACTGTTTTTCAATACCTACTAGATATAAGACACAGGCTTCAAAGTAAAACAGAACTAGCGCTCTCCAGCAATGAAACCGCTAAAGTTAAAATGAAAACATATTACGACAAAAAGACCTCTTCTAAGAATATCGATGTGGGGGACTACGTTCTGCTACTGAAACCCAAAAGAAAAAACAAACTAGCTTTATTCTGGGATGGACCATATCAAGTTATTCGGCGTGCTTCAAAATTTAATGTTTCCATTAAGAAAAGGATGTCCACAAAAACATATCATATTAACAGAGTGATGAAATATCACGACCGTCACAAAGATGTACAACCAGTGGAAGAGGAACACAATGTTACACTGCTGCAACACTTCCAATCGTTACGGAGGATGATTTCGATGACAACAATGATATAAACACAACAGGTTATTTGTTGACTTTACCGACGCCAAGCAAAACAGATAAGGAAAAACTCAAAAAATGTTGCATTTATCGTGGTTTGTCACCACGTCACACAGACGAGGTCACAAGGCTAGTGGCTCAATTTAACAACATCATATCTGACATTCCAGGGAAAGAAAAAGTTGAAGAGTTTAACATAAGAGTCACATCAAACAAGCAGATAGTTTTGAAACAATACACCGTCCATTGACATTTAAAAGATTAGCTTGACCAAGAAGTGAAAATTATGTTAGAATTAGGGATCATTGAAGAAAGTACTTCACCATATGCCGCCCCTGTGGTAGTAGTTAAGAAAAAAAAAATGGTTTGATTCGTTCTTGCGTTTACTATGGCAAACTGAAGTCAATCACAGAGTTCGATGCCGAAGTCATCCCTGACCCAGATGATATTTTCTCAGTGTAATAGGTAGCCATATATTTTTCTAAAATAGACCTTACAAAAGGGTTCTGGCAGATTCCTGTATCTGAAAATAGTAAGCCTTATACTGCCCTCAGGATACCATTGGGTTATTTTCAATTCAGTTATTGACCATTTGGCCTAAAAAACAGCCCCTCCATTTTAACCAGAGTAATTAGAACACTGTTGAAAACTATTGACAATGTATTTTCTTACTTCGATGATATTTTTGTCTACAAATGGAAACATTAACTAAAGTGTTTAACAAATTGAGGGAAGCTTGGTTTTCGGCTAAACCGGATAAACTGGAACTGGGTTTTGAAAAAGTTATGTTTTTGGGGCATAGGGTCGGAAAAGGGGAACAAGGACCCGACCCAAAAAAATTGAAAAAATTCTCCCACCTACCCCCCCCCCCCCCCCCCCCCCCCGTACTAAGAAAGAAGTGAGAAGCTTGTTGGGACTTGTAAGCTACTATAATAAATTTATCCCTAAATTCTCTGATATTGTACACCCTTTAACCAATATCTTGCGAGGGGAAGCCCCTGGAAAATTAGACTGGACAATTGAGATCGATAATGCTCTTAAATGCATTCAGAGACATTTGGCGAGGGAACCCATTCTAAAACTACCCGATCCTTCAAAACCTTTCACTCTCCAGACGGACGCTTCCAATATCGGGATGTCATGCTGTTTGATGCAACACGTTGACGGGATGCTGCACCCTGTCAGATTTATGAGCCGGAAACTCCTCCCGAGAGAACAGAGATACTCAGTCAATGAAAGGGAGTGTCTGGCTATAGTATGGTCAGTGCAACGACTCTCTAAGTATTTGTACGGGTAAGTTTTCGAACTACTTTGTGACCACAAACCACTGTCATTTCTTCAAAGCGCCAACTAAGGTAACTCCCGTATATCAAGTTGGGCCCTGACACTACAAGTGTATAGTTTTACAATTCAGCATATTAAGGGAACTGACAATTTCGTGGCCGACATACTGTCCCGATTGGTCTAATTGTCCCATTTCGTATAAAATTTATTTCATAAAAAGCTCAGCTGCTCTACTGACATTATCATGGCTTGGGGTGAAAAGGGGAAATGTAAACTGGTGGATTGCGATTGTGGTATTATTCCATGACTGTTAAATGTATTATTCCATGACTATTAAATTTATTATTCCATGGCTATTAAATGTATTATTCCATGACTGTTAACTGTATCATGTCATGATTACTGGATGTATGATCTCATGAGAAGTGCAGATATTAACCAATGTTTTCTCAGAGGTTAGTAAACATGATTCAACTGTAAGTCCAGGTTGAATTGTCTCTTAAATGAACCAAAATGGAAGGACTACTTAACATATGATTTACAAAATCGATGTCCTTAGCTAGAGTGAATCATATGTAAGACAGTTAAGTAACATAGCATGTCGGTATTGGTGTGTCTAGATGCCATACCGTCTTGCTTCAGATCTCGGCGTGTGTTCAGTTAATTTAAGTACTCAAAGTCATGAATGTGTTGGACATGAATGCCTTAGATATGCTACGTACTTAACAATAGGTTTCTGGGAAACAAAGGGAAAAAAAGGGGATGGGCTTGATGTCAAGGGAAAAGTTATAATATAATTAAATTGTAATCTTTTTCAATATGGAAATAATTCGTCAAAACTTTGTTGGTGTCACATGAAGTGGAATAGGATTACCATTTATGTTTCAATATTTTGGTGTGTGACATCACTGATGTGTAAGGGATGTCAACGAAAGGAGGGAGGAATGTTGTGAACTAGATTGTTGTGAATGTTGTAGGGGGAGTCGTGAATCGTGAGAGTGTTTTGTGAGTTGTTGATCGTGAGGTCAGAGCATGGAGTTAGTCTGTGGTGTGTGACGTTATTGTATGTTGAGTGTTTTTGTAGGGATATAAAAGGGCTGTGTGTTGGTTGGTTGTTTGGTTGGTTGGTTGTTAGTTGGACTGATGTGTCAAAGTCCAGCTGAGAGAGTAGTTAGAGAGTCCAGCCGAGAGAGTAGCTAGAGAGTTCGGCCGAGAGAGTAGTTAGAGAGTCCACCCGAGAGAGTAGTTAGAGAGTCCAGCCGAGAGAGTAGTTAGAGAGTCCAGCCGAGAGAATAGTTAGAGAGTCCAGCCGAGAGAGTAGTTAGAGAGTCCAGCCGAGAGAGTAGTTAGAGAGTCCAGCCGAGAGAGTAGTTAGAGAGTCCAGCCGAGAGAGTAGCTAGAGAGTTCAGCCGAGAGAGTAGTTAGAGAGTCCAGCCGAGAGAGTAGTTAGAGAGTCCAGCCGAGAGAGTAGTTGGAGAGTCCAGCCGAGAGAGTAGTTAGAGAGTCCAGCCGAGAGAGTAGTTAGAGAGTCCAGCCGAAAGAGTAGCTAGAGAGTCGAGCCGAGAGAGTAGTTAGAGAGTTAGTATTCTCGCCATTCAACGTTGTCACTGTGAATTGATATTGGATCCTGTAAATAAAGAACTGTTGTATTTCCATGCTGGAGTTGTGATATATATATATATATTGATATTTAGAAAGTGTTGTAAACCCCTAGAAAACGTGGAGTCTGCTGACTGTGCAGTAAACGTAACTACTGTGTGATGTGTTGAAGCGTATGGACGAAGATCCTAACATGTCAAGTATTGAGAAGGTCGTAACTGGAGACAACGTAAGAAGGCCGCGACATTTGATGAAGGTCTCAAGTTA
This sequence comes from Lymnaea stagnalis, assembly GCA_964033795.1. Taxonomy (NCBI): domain Eukaryota; kingdom Metazoa; phylum Mollusca; class Gastropoda; family Lymnaeidae; genus Lymnaea; species Lymnaea stagnalis. The sequence continues at coordinate 26,747 of CAXITT010001273.1, read as the reverse complement.
TTAAGTAAAGGTCGTAACAAGTTTTTTTGAAATTTAGTTTCTATCGAGCGACCATTTTAGGTTATTTGAGAAGAGAATTCCAAGGTATGGATTATTGGATATTTGTTGAAGAATTGTCTCGTTTTTTTGAGTACCTATAGGTTGATGGTTTTTTTCTTGAGATGCTCATAGCGTAGCATTTGGTTTCATTAAATTTCATGCCCCATTTGTCCACCCAATTCATAAGGCAATTAAAATCTTCTTAGATGTGGTTGTGTTCATGGTATCCGTTTATATGTTTGTAGCAGTATGCCGTGGTCGAGTGTATCGAAAGCTGCCGATAAATCGAGTAAAGACAAAATCGATACCTGGCCCTCATAACAAGACGACAGAAGGTCGTTTACGACGCGCAACAGGGCTGTCTCAGTAGAGTGATGCGCCCTGTATGCTGACTGGAATGGATCAAACAAGTCAAACTGAATGAGGTGATCCAGGAGTTGGCGGAGCACGACTTTTTCTAAGAGTATAGAAATAAATGGTAGATTTTAGATGGGGTGATACTTTTCCATCACATTTGGGTCAAGATTTGATTTCTTTAATGGTGGAGTGACGATCGTCTCTTTAAAAGATGATGGAACAATACCTCTGTCTATGTATGTTACAAATTTAGTACACAATTTACAACATTATCATTTGCTAACATGCCGGGTATTCATTTATATTAAATCCCTAGATGAAGGGATCGAATTCAAGTGGACTACAGGTTTATATAAGTCATAATAGTCCACTTGGAGTGTAACAGCCCAGTCATCGCGTTAAAGGCTGGTTAAGCAAAATTAATTTTATATATACCTCTTTTAAAGTTCAAAATTTAAAGTTTGTATTTAAATTTTTTTTAAAAATTAAAATAATTAATGTTTTAAAAAATTTTAACAATAAATTATCCAAATATTGTATGAAAAAAAAAAATACATTAGCGTGGCACAAAAATAAAATAAAAGCCATTACAAAATTCTAATTGATATGCTCTAAAACATTTGTATAAGAATGCGATTGTTTCCCTTGAAACACATTTATTTTGTTTAAACATTGTTCACATGAAAAGAAGAGAACATTTTTGAAAAAGATTATATGAATGGTTCAAATTAGATACTATGACAATATCATAATGTTTTTTTTTTGCTAGTAGCCCTTCTCAGATTACAGAAGGGAAAAACAAGAAATATAACTCTTTAAAATAATACTATTTATAATGCCATGTTATGTCATGAACCTTCTTCCTCAATCACAATAAACACATTGCTTTTTAACTTGTAGACTCAGTGCATGAGTAGGCGCGTCCTTCGTATATTGATTGACAATATAAGCACTGTGACTCAAATGGTTAGATGGTCTATGATGTAATGAGCTCCCTTATGTTCAATGAGACTTTCTCAAATTTCTACACTACATCTGACACAACATTGTTTAATGTGCCCAATGAAGCATGACAACAATACAATTTCTCTGACACCACCCTGTTTCGTTGGCTCAAGGAAACACGACAACAATACAATAAACAAAATAAATCCTTAATTTAACTTAAAGTAACGAAAAATAATATATCTTTTAAATGTACTGTCTAATATTAAAGATATTTAATTAAAAAAATAATGTATGAATTTCTTATGAAACATGAAATAAAACATCTTAAAAGATATGCTATAAAATATAGATGGCTGTTCCATAAATAAGACTATTCAATTAACATTTGCTTAACACAAGTAAGCCACAATAGTTGCAATCCTAACTAATGCTTCAAGTAAGACGCTACACATCTTTATAGCGATGTCTTTAACAAGTCGCTTCTCTTCTACTTAAGGGTCTTTTCTATCGTCAAGGATTTTACCTGGATCTTTCATTATTCTCGCCTTCGCTCTGTGTTGGTATACGTTCACTCTCAACTCGGCCAAACTTTTGCAATGATTTATTTCAACTAGCCTTAAATAAATGCTCAATATTGCTGAAATATATAAAGTAATCATCTACACAATGTAATGTATAAAGAGCTCAACCTAACTACTTAAGGTACTCTTCCAAATATAACTTAACATAACACGGTGGATTATTGTGGGAAAAAACAACTGGTACAAGCTGTGTCTGAGTCCAAGACTTAACACACAGGCAAGAAGAATTCTTGTGAGGACTGCAGTTGGTTGTTAGTAAAGTAACTTCATTTGGTGACACTCGTTCCTGCCTTAACGTCTATCAATGACGCCTCCCATTTGTAACAGTTGCCATAGAATATAATTAACTCATTCCATCACGCTACGATAAAATCACTCCTCAAGGCTTTCTAACGTGTGACAAAGACACATTCACATACTTCCATCCATATGATAGAAAATAGCCACAGAGAATCAACATTCATGACCTTCCTACTGTCCTACAATAGGTAGATCTTTTGAGAGTACTTTTTTTTCAAAATACTTTTCCTCTTTTCAATTGTTCAATTCTTAGTCTGAAGTTTGAACACTAAATTCTATTTTTATAAAGAACGTTACCTGAATGCAAGTTCTGATTTGAAGGTTTGTTTATTGTTTTATAGTTTTAAATTATATTTCTCTTTTTAGAGTGTCTTTGGTGCACATCTTTTACAAGTTCATTTAGCTGGGATTTCATAACAACGCATAACAACTCTGTAGTTAAATGACATACAGTAGTGGATGACTCTGTAGTTAAATGACATATATTGGTGTATTACTATGTAGTTAAATGGCATATATTGGTTGATGACGCTGTAGTTTAATGACATAGATTGGTGGATTACTCTAGTATGTGTCTCGTGTCAAAACAAATATACTTAGTGCCTAACACAATTTAAAAAACGAATCAATAGATAAAATGACATGATCAAAATGATCACACAGATCTACTTAATGACAAAAAACAAAGCACATTCTTATCAATATCTAAAAGTCATGATCGATATGATTAAAATGGTATAATTTCAAAGTGTATTTCAAATGTTATTAACGTATTAAAATATATTAAATTAAAACGATCTATGTCCTTCAAATTATTTGCTAACTTTGCAGCATTACTATAATCTATGACACGACATATTGCTTTCATTTAAAGACCCAAAAGCTCACTTTTTCTGCTTTACCATTCAAACAAACTTATTATATCTTAAAGAGCATGTTTACATATACGTTTTATTATTAAAACAATATATCACCTTTAAATGAACATTCAGTTAAAACTGTCGATGTGTTCTAAATATATGTTTTTATGTAATAGTGCAATAATAGTTTGCATGTAGAAATGTACAAAATGTCAGAAAATCTTTTGAAATTCATGGCATATTTCAAATGGAGTCATACTCGCCTAAAGTATGGGGCACGTTAGGTCATATAACCCCACGGAAAATAATAAATTTATGCTAAAAATAAATCACTTTTGCATTGTAAACCAATGACTATAAAATAGTTTAGATAAAATGAAAAACATTTCATATTAAATGTTTCAAATGACCAATGAGGAGCAAGGAAACGATGGGCATAGTTACCGGACTAAAGTACAATAGATGATGGAGTAGTTAACCTGACATTGGCAGCGTTTATTGTAGTCCAATGAAGACATGATATCTTGGAATTTTCAAACTTATTTTCCAGCCCCATTTTTGAATTTCTTCAGTACAAAAAAATGACCTTATATCTAGCACTGTTCTTTATTACTCGGTGCTGATAAAGACCATAAATACTAGCGTAGTTAGTGTTAGTGATACCCTTGTCTTGTCAAGACTTATGCTAAGCTCAATTTAACAAAACAAACAACCTTTTACTATAAATTTTGCCGTTCATGTTAAGAAAAAGTGACAGCGGGCTGACTCCCAATTGGCCTCACGTACTTATAATAGGTGTCTACAGGGGACATTGATTCATTTTCACGCCCTCCCCCTCCTGCCCTCTACCAGCCCCAGCTCTCAATTTTTTTAATTCATTAAGTACCATGAAGCAATCTTTTGATGTTCCCAAAGAATGTTGCATAGAGATATATGTCCCCACACTTCTCCCTTTTGCTACGCCTCAGGCCACTGTCACAGTTTCTTGTTTGACATATTATAAAGAGTTTAACTATTTCTATTAAAAGATAGAAAGTTTGTTAAGACATCAGCTATTGATTTTTTTGTACATGGAAATGGGGCGATCGCGGTTATGACGTTGCATCCCCAGTGATAAGGATCAAATTCTTTAGTACGAATGCACTCCAGCTTTAACAGAAAAGAGGCAATCATTAAAACAAAAATTAGTAATTAAATATATATTTTAAATCGATTATATGTAAAACGGCAAAAGAGAGCTGGAAAAGAAAAAAAAAACAAAAAGTGCGCATTTTTGGGTCCAAATTATGAAATTTTGTTATAACATGCTAGGTAAAAATGAATTATTTCTACAACAAATAAATAAAAAAAAGTATTTTTTTTAAATTAAATATTTTAATACATACAAATAAATATTTTAAAAAAAAGATACAAAATATAACTAGTATTCCCTTGGAAACAAGGTTATTACACATTAACCCACTATTTAAATCTTTATTTCTATGATATGGAAGCACACAATGATATTGCTGTTTTTTTTAAATCACATGAATGTAACAAATTTAGTAGAACTTTATTTTACACATTTAAATGTAAGTTTTTGGAAAATATTTTTTTTTTAAGAGTTTGTTTTATATTGTCTTATAAAAATGTTGCTTTTGAAGTTAATACATGTTGTTCAATGAATCATCAAAGTCGAAGATATAAACTAATTTTTTAAAATATATTTTGCGATACATCACTAAATGTATGGATACATCTAAAAAATGTTCCCAAGTCCCGGATTCTAACAATCAATCATGTTGCTGTAGATAACGACTTGATCATTAGCCAAGTCTACAACTGTATAAAAGAACATTTAATGATACATCAAGACTTTGAGATTACAAGACATAGAGATGATCCTTAGCTAAGTCTGCAACTGTATACAATAAAATTTAATGACAAACCAGGACTTTGACATTAGTATACATATATGTGATGGTTAGCTAAGTCTACAAATGTATATAATAACATTTGATGACACATCAAGACTTTGAAATTATCTAAGTTGCCTTATCATATGAATCACCGAGTCAGTTCTCTATTAAATAGACACGTTATTACAATCTTACTGTATTCCTAAACTTCAACAAATTTACTTCTAATACATGGTGTCTATAACTATATGTGTTTACTTCTGTGTTCAATAATTAGCTTTACTACTGTCTTCGCAATTATCCCACACGTTTGCTAAGAGACAAATTTATAACAAGTCTTTTCAATTATTTATGTATGCCTCAACTCCTTACTGATATCTTTATATTTGTTTATCTCATGAAATCAACTTAAAATAAGATAGTGCATACTAAATTTACATGTATAAAATGGGATTACACATTTTTGTATTAAGTTATAGACATGCAGACAACATGCCATCTAGATACTTTAAAATAGAAAAAAATTGCTTAAATAAATTTAAAAGTATGTGTACATGTATTTTAGGATATTAAAATCATAGTTTGATAAAATTGTTTTAAAGTGAGAGGGAAAAAAAATCATGTCTTGAAGCCATATTGTTCACAATCTTTAGTGAAAGACGCCTGAGATGGCTAGGTCATGTTAAAAGAATGAGTCCCGGCCGCATTCCGAAAGACCTCCTATATGGTGAACTTGCTTCTGGAAAGAGGAAAACAGGTCGCCCACGTCTGCGATTTAAAGATGTCTGTCAAAGGGACATGAAAGCAGCCAAAATCCATACAAGTGACTGGGAGTGTAAGGCAAAAGACCGATCTACGTGGCGCACAGTTGTCAAAGAGGGCGTCATGGTAGCCGAGGAACGAAGAATGGAAGAGGCTGCAGACAGAAGAGCTAGGAGAAAGGCCAAAACATTTGGAAGCACGGAACTCGTGTGTAAAAACTGTGGTAAAGACTGTCACTCAAGGATAGGACTGCACAGCCACTCGAGAAAATGCAACCCAAACCAACGGTTCGGAACTCGTGTGTAAAAACTGTGGTAAAGACTGTCACTCAAGGATAGGACTGCACAGCCACTCGAGAAAATGCAACCCAAACCAACGGTGATGCACCATCGTCTCACGAGACGGAAGGATGCCGGATATGATATAATGAAGCCATATTCTTTTACCTTTTGAACAGACTTTTAGTAAAAAATGAAATTACAAATATGAGAATAGAAATGACTTTCAAAATATTTAAATATATTCAACAATAGGATATAAAGAGGTAAATAATTAAAGCCCTTGAAGAAAAAGTTTTTTAAAAATAAATAACTGGGGACGATATTTTATAAAATTATTTTCAAGGGAAATAATATTATAATTTGTATCTATAATTTTGATATATTTAAAGATTGATGAAACAGGGCTATTTTTAATTTTTATGTCAAAATACTTTTTCAAAGATTGAACAAAAAAAACAAAAAACAACGTAGGCCTTTAGAAGTATAGCTAGTCGTTTCTACCTCTTTTATGCTGTATTTAGTAAACTTTAAATTTAATACTTCATAACAAATAAATATAAAATTCATGTAGCAATCTCTGTGATATAAATATTCCGGCCTTCTTTTTCTTATAAAGTGGGAGTATTCTTGTGTTTGAAAACAATCGGATAACAACACACCCCATTACATGGGAAGAAAACAATCGGATTTTCATAAGGCATGCATTCAAGCATTAAAAGGCAACGAAACACTTATACACAAGACAACTAAAGAAATTTACACACATTTAATAAAGAAACAAGCAACACCACTGTAAAATAGGATAAAATGGACACATGTTTATGGAACAATAAAAACTAAGAATACATTTAAAAATACACACATTAAAGAAATCGAAAATAAAGACAAAGAAATAACATATAGACTCATATACAACATGACACCAGTACCGTCAAGACCATACAAGGACAGTGTTAGGAACATAGAATGTTCACTCTGCAGGACAGGGGCTGATGAGACAGAACAACATTTATACCTAACATGCAACACAATATTGCAGACTAAATCTACACTTAAACAACTCATACATGCAGGTACAGTTCACCCTGTAGACATAGACAGAGCTATAATACTAAACACAATACCAGCATCCATAAACAAGAAACAACACACAATAAGTCTATTACTACTTTCACAATACATAAAACATGTATGGCACCACAGACTTAAGGCTTTTTTCCATAAAGATAATTACACAAACATTACATTAGAAACTCTTTTTAGATTTAAAATACCAAACATAATTCAAAACAAATGTTAAGAAAATATTATGAAAAAATAATACATTCATTGTTTATCATTCAACTCATTTAGACATAAAGTTTAAAATATTAGTAATTTACACAAATGTTCAATTTAGTAAACACTATTATAATGTTACCACTTTGTTCAGTTCAAAAAAAAAAATTAAAAAAAAAATAAAAAATTCTTGAGTTTGAATTCACAATGTGTAAGTTGATTTTGTCTTATATGGCTGGTGGAGGTCCTCATATGTTCCCTTTGCATTCTGTTTTAGGAATTACATAAGTTTTTATGATTGTGCTCCAGCCAAAAATTGTGTGTGCTGTGTATTTATGTCTGTCAATTATGTTTTTTTTTTATTGATTGTTCAATGTTTTGCTGTTTCTGTGTTAGTTTGAGTCTGTTTGTTTAAAAAAATAAATGCCATGTATCCTAAGACTATCTTTCCTTACGATTTCTAAAGGGAAATCTAGTCTATCTATCCACTTACCAATCCCCATAATTTCAGAGTTAGTTATGTTTATTTTAGACCCTCCAAATTCTTTAAAAATAGTGTTGTTTTTTTTAATAAAATAGACTTATCATCAATAGGAACACAAATTGTGTCATCTGCATATGCAATGACTTTCATTTCATTACCTCCAGGGATCCCTACTCCTTTATTACTCTCCTCCCTTCTAATGCTCTCTAACAAAGTTTCAAAGGATAGGATATAAAGGTAAGGGGATAGGGGACACCCTTGTCTAACTGACCTGTCAATTTTAATATCTTTAGAAAGTGTGCTGTTAATTATAAGATTACTAATGGGGGACTTGTATAAAAGTTTTACCCAATTACAAAAATAATCTCCTAGTTTGTTGTGTTGTAATATTTTATGTAGGTATTTATGGTCTACACTATCAAAGGCTTTTTCTTGGTCTAGAGATAATATGCAAGTTTGCATGTTTTTTATTATTTGAATATTGAATAAGATCTCTAATGAAATGATTGTTGTTCTGGATGTCCCTACCTTTGGTGCTGCATTGTTGGTTTATATGTATTAAAGTATTTAAATGTGGTTTTAATTTATTTGCTAGAGTTTTTGTGAGAATTTTATAGTCTGTGTTAAGTAAAGATATGGGTCTGTAATTTATAAGTTGTGTTCGGTCAGTATCTTTTTTGGTAAAAGCGTTACGTATGAAGTATTCATTGAATGTGGTAACTCATTCTTGCTGTAAGCTTCTTCTAGTGTGGTATGTAAAATTGGTCCAAGAGCTTTGAAAAAGAAAAGGTAGAATTCCGTTGTATGGCCATCTGGCCCAGGTGTTTTATTTTTGTTTAAGTTGGACAGGGATGATTTAATGCCTGCTAATCTAATAGTTTTGTCCCTTACTTGTGTTTGAATTTAATTTAGATTTTTTGTAAATTTTGTGTATTTATTTTGTATATCTGATTCAGTTTGCTTTGTTCCAAAAAGTTGCGTGTAGTTTTTTTTCAAATGTGCGTACGATCTTTGGTGTCTCTGTGAGTGTTTTCCCTGAATTGGAAATTTAATTTATGATCTTTTCTTTTGATTATGCGTTTAATTTTTTTTTTAAAAATACATCTGAAATGAAAAACAAAAATAAATAATTATTCAAGAGAATTTCGAAAAACAACTTGTAATTTATAGTTTAGATTTAGAACATTTTTTTAACAAATTGAGAATAAAATGTCACACAACAATTCCTAAATGTAGATATAAATGAATATTTAAAAGCGTTCATAACTATTTCCCCTGCAAACAATTGTATTGGAATGTATTCCCTCCATTTTTTTACAATACGTAAAACAAATTTCAACAAATCTATAACATAGAAGCATTCAACAATAATATAGTGCATTTGTGAGAATTATTCTTTATTTTGTACTTTTTAGTAAATGTGTTTAAAGGGTATTTGTTTTTTTAACTATTGTATTATTGATTCTTTACTTTGCCATCTCTACTATATCTCACATAGTGCTGCAAAGTTACCAAGTGAGGTGTGGAGCATTGATTGTTTTAATTTAATAAATTTTAATACGTAAAATAACATTTGAAATACACTTTAAAATTTTATTCTTTTAATCATGTCGATCAAGTCTTTTAGATATTAAAAATTATGATCTTTGTGTTTGTTATTAAGTATATTTATGTGATTATTTTGATCGTGTCATTGTATCTATAAATTTGTGTTTTATTGTGTTTAGTCGTTAAATTTAATTTTTTTGACAAGAGACATACTAGAGTCATCCACTAATTTATGTCATTTAACTAAAGAGCCATGCACCAATACATGTAATTTAACAATAGAGTCATTAGCGCATTTTGTTTCTTGTATTGCTGTGTTTCATTGAGGACATTAAAACCATGTGGTGTCAGAGATAGTTTAGAAATTTAAGAAATTGTCATTGAACATAAGGGAGCTCGTGACACCATAGACCACCTAACCATTTGAGTCAGTCATTGAGCTTAGATTATCAATCAATGTATGAAGGACGCACCTAGTCATGCACTGTGTCTACTAGTTAAAAAGCTTTTGCGTTTATTGTTATTGAGTAGAGGGTTCATGACATAACGTCTTTGCATTATAAATAATATTATTTTCAAATCTTATTTTTATTGCTTTTCACTTTTGTAATCTGAGAAAGGCTGTTAGCCAAAACAACATTATCTTAATTGTCATGGTCTCTAATTTTAACCATTAGCATATTATTTTTTTCTAAAATTTACTCTTTTTTTTCCTAAATAATGTTTAAACAAAACTGTGTTTCAAGGGAAACAATCACGTTCTTATACAATATGTTTTAGTCGATATCATTTAGGATTTTGTAAGAGATTTTAATTTATTTTTTTGCCAAGCAAATGTATTATTTAATTTTTATCAAGAATTTTTGTGCAATTTATTGTCAAAAATGTTAAAATCATTCATTCTTTAACTCTTTTTGTATTTAATTACAAAGTTTAAATTTTAAACTTCATTTCAGGTATATATAATGTTAATTATGCTAAACGAGCTTTCATTTTTTTGGAAATTGTCTAAAAGTGGACTATTATGACTTATATAAAAGTGTAGTCCACTTGACTTCGATCCCCTCCTCTAGGAATTTAATATAAATTAATAGTCAGCATGTTTGCAATTGATTTTCTTGCAAATTGTGAACGAAAATTGTATCATATCTAGATATATGTAAAAGTGAAAGTTTGTGGGTTTGTTCTACAAAGGCTTTTACATGGATGGTTGGATCTTAGCCAAACTTGACACATATATCCATCATTATCCGGAAGGAACTCTTAAGGGGCCATGAACTTTTTATAACACTCTGTTTGGGGCCGGGGGCCCCGAATCTGTTTTTTTTTCTTATATGATCTATATACAAAATTAACAACAAATACTCCTACACGCGTTGATGGATCTTGACCAAACTTAGTAAACATGTGCTTTAATAGCCATATTCAAATATCCAAAAGATTGAACGAATAATACCCATTTCTCTGACCCTGGGCCCCAGTTATTTTTTCTTATTTAGCCATATAAATTTCAATATGCTTAGACAACACTATATTTTCTATGGGAATTGATGGATATAGACCTTGCTTTGTAGCAATAAACTTCATTGTCCGTATTGAATTATCGGTGGATTTAAAACTAATAAAATCGATTCTAGATTTTTCAAGAAAGCTCGATAATTTTAAAAAGCTATATCTAATGGCATTTGTTAGTAGATTTTAATGGGACCAGTTTTAAATTTTAACTCTCTTATTTATGCGTCTGATCTTTGTAGGGCCCCAATCTCAGACATACTAAAAAGGTACTTTATTAAATAAGCTCCCATTGGGGCCTCTGTTTTAATTAAAATATTCTATAGTCATAGTAGGGAAAATTAATAATATAATATTTGGTGTTTGAAAAATAAATACTTAGAAACGTAGTTTTACACATGTTTCGAGCATGTTACTAAATTTAATCTAGAATGTCTTAGAAAGTTCTTTAATGTTCTACTGTGATATATAATGAAATTTAAAAGCTAATTTGAACAAAATCGCACCGAGAATGACCCCAAAGAGGAATAGGATCCTAAGGGGGATCGAGATCTAACAATCAACTGGTAGCCTTCAATTACGCGATCCCATCATGATCCCATCGGGAAAAGCGATAAAAACGGCATCGGGATCCTATCCGGAAAAGGGATAACATCGGAAAAGAGAGTGCCTAGGTGGAACAGGATCCAACAGTGTACGGTATCCTAACGGGATCGGTAGTCCATCGGGATCAACTGACATCCGGATCCCACTAGGATCAAGACACATACGGGATCGTAATCCCACCGAGATATGGATTCCCCGTGCAATCGTAGCCACAAGAAAACGGGTTCCCACCGGGAAATGGATCACACCGGGAAAAGGGATTGCACCGGGATCCGAATGAGAATGGTATTTGGGTCCCATTAAGATTGGTTCTTATCGGGATCGGGGTCCTAATGCAACCCCGTGTAACGCCAGGAATATTGGCTATATTATATCATATATTAATATAAAAAAAACTGAACATTTGTGGACTTGTTTGTTTGTGGGCTTGTTCCACAAAGGCTTTCACATGGATTGAAGGATCTTGACCAAACTTGGCACATACTTTCATCATTATCCAGAAGAAACTCTTAAAGGGTTATGAATTTTTTATAACATTCCGTTTGGGGCTAGGGGCTCCTAAATCGATTTTTTTTCGTTATATGAAATTTATAATTAAAATTAACAAAAAATACTCCTACATGAGTAGATGGATCTTGACCAAACTTAGTACTCATACACTTTATTATCCTTCTTCAAACACCGAAGGGTACTGAACTCATCACATCAATTCTTTTGGGGCCGGGGGCCCCAGTTCATTTTTCCTTATATAAGCTTTATAAATATCAATATGCTTAATACTCTTAATAAATGGATGGATCTTGACCAAACTTATTACATACACACATGATCATCCATATTCAAATTCCGAAGGGTATTGAACTCATAATATCCATTTCCTTGGGGCCTTGGGGTGGGGGGGGGGGTTCATTTTTCCTTAAATAAGCTTTATCAATATCAATACTGTTAAACCGTACACGTTTATGTGAATTTAAGGATCTAAGACTAGCTTTGGTCATTAGGCTTCTTTGTCCGTATATATATAAGCTCTATCCATGGCATTTTTAAGTAGATTTTACTGGGAATATTTTTAAATTTTAACTTTATTCTTTATCCTTCTGATATTTATAGGATCCCCTATCTCAGGCAAAGCTAAATTGTACAGTTATGGAATGGGCCACCGGATCCTCATGATTAACTTAAACATGATTAAGTTAAAAGAAAAAGGAGTATAAGTATGGTATTTGTTGATGATTCTTATCGGATTAAAAAAAAATAATTAGAAAAGTAGTTGTACACATGTTTCGAGCAGGTTCTTAGATTTAATCTAGAATGTTCCAATAAGTTCTAAATTTTTCCACGGGGATATATAGTGGGATAATGAAATGTTAGTTAGTTAGTTATTTCTTTACCGTCCCTGAGTTTACTGTTCTCTCAGTAACTATCAGTAATTTTTTCATACGGGATCCCAAAGAACTCGGAATCCCATTTAAATCTGTATCCCCAAGTGATCAGAATCCCACCAGATAACGGGATCCCACATGGATTTGATCCCAACCTCGAATGGATTCACCGGGATTGGGATACAATCGGGAAATGGGACTGCGCTGGGATCAGTGTCAGAACGGAAGAAGAGTTCCAATGTGATCGCAGTCACACAAGGATGGGTCCTAATGCAATCCCGTGCAACGCCGGGTATAATAGCTAGTTTAAATACATATTAAAGATAGATTTCTCGAATTCAATCCTTAACTGTACCATAGGCCATCATCCCCCTCAACTTTATTGATTGCTGAAGTGCAGTGACGTAGCTAGTGTTGGTGTCACCTGATGCGTTAAATTCATGGTCCGCCCAATTAAAAAAAAAAATAAAAAAATATTTTCCTTCCATTCATATTTTCTATGGAAGTATTAAGGCCAAAAAAAAAAAAATTTAAAAAATAAAATGTGCAAATTGATAAATGTAAAAGTAGAGTAAAGTTAAAATTAAAATTAAACTCTATTTTAACGCAAAAGGCGGAAGTGCAAGTCGATGAAAGAAGTTTGAGGTTTCTGCTGCCACCCACTTTTGTTTTTAATACGGAAAATTTAATTTAAAATATAAAAAAATAATAAAGAGAAGAATGATCTAATGTTAGACTTTCTTGGAGGAATTCTACCCAAATTGAACTACCAATAATTAATAAGAAAGCGTATTTCAACGAACATTTCTGCAATAATAAAAAAATATTGTTTAGTCATTTTAAACTCTTTGTCTGCCTTCGGTATTGCCTAAAATCAGAAAACTACATTCGGTTTGTCTCTAATTAAATTTAAATCGTTTTAAGAATGATATTATTTTGAGACTATGCATGTGTCACATGGTGTTTAAAAGCCATTATGTCTTTCAGTGACAAAATGTATTTCAGTTAAAAGTCGCCTTCAAAACTGCACTCAAAACACATCTTTTTTAAATTATACTACCCTGAGTGATTCCCCTCCACTGACCGATAAATGATCTTGCTGGCTGCCGTCCATGGTTTGTCTTGTAAAAGTTATGTGTTGGGGGGTGGGTGAATATACATTTTTTTTGCTGTTCTTTATTTTATAAATGTATTTTATTTTAACGTCATAGTTATGTCTCTTTTTATTAAAATTTTTATGTACAGCGCGGTAAGCCCAGCCCTAGGCTGGGGTACCGCGCTAAATAAGACCCCTTATTATTATTATTATTATTATTATATCCTACTCTGAGAGGTAGTATTTAGTATGAGTTGCATTATCCTATTCTATAAGGCAATATTTAGTATTAGTTGCTATATCCTATTCTAAAAGGTAATATTTAGTATGAGTGTCTATATCTTATTCTAAAGGGCACTATTTAGTAAATAAACACATTGAACAGATAGACCGTCCAAAAGTACTTACACCCCGGGGTGGGGGAGGGATAGTTTGCGAAACGGGGAGGAGGGGGAAAAATATTGTTTGACGTCACACAATTATTTTATACTAACAATTATGTAAATATGATAGTTTAGTACATGATGTAATTGTTCTTTTTTGTGTTAAAATGTGGGTATTTTTCTGTGTAATAAGTTTTTTGTACATAATAAAATATTCTCTGTTAAATCATTATTTTTTTAAAAGAGTTGTACACAAATTTAAAAAAAAAAGAAAAAACAAAGAAAAATACAATGTCAGCTGCATTACTAACAGTATGAAGTATTAATTTATTTATAAATAATTTGTTTGTTATATCTATTCATTTTTAACTTTTTACGAGTTTTTTTAAGAGCATTAAAAAATCAAAAGTTTCTTTTCTCAAGGGAAATAATTGCTTTCTTTTTTTATGAAATAAAAATTGAGTATAATATAAGAGATACACATTTTTTTCTCATGAGATTTATGAGTGTGTAATTTGTAAAATTATGTTTAAATAAATTATGATCATTAGTACCTTAAAAATGGAAGAACCATTTTTTAAAATTCTTTTATTATAAGAATTTTTACAAAACTACAACTTTGTACATTTAAGGGATATTTATACATAACAAAATATGCTAAATCCACAGTATTTCCTCTTTTGGAAAAGTTCTAAACACGACGAAGGATAATTTTTAAAGCGGTAGTCCCCTTGAATTCGATCCCTACCTGATAGGGAAAAAATGAACAGACAGTAAGGCTAACATTTACAACTGTTGTAAAGTAAATAATACTCCACGCTCCTAGCCCTTGTGACACATTAGTCCATTTTTAAAAATTGTTAAAACTAATGTCATTAAAATTAGTTGAACTTAAAATATTTGAAAATACCACGCACATATTTTCGAATTCAAATCATACGTGTAACCTTACTGTCTACCCTCACTCTCTCCCCCAAATACATGTGTCTCTGTATCAAGAACATCATTTTTATATTTACTATTTTATTTTTTTTATGGTTTCTGTCACAATCTGATGATGGTGTGTACTTCAAAGACAATAATCAAAAAGGTGTGAGATTTTTCTTTTAGGATTATGCATCCCAAAGGAATATCGCTTGAAGATGATACAGCTTGGCACCAGTGGTGTCGCAGGAGATGTCGGAATGTTTCTTTGTACCAGTGTAACCCCTTTCGACAGTTTCCTTCATTAGATAAGTGGCTTGTTGGATGGTTCTGGTTAGATGGGGAACTGGTTAGATGAGTCGCTGGTTAGATGAGTCGCTGGTTAGATGAGTAGCTGCTGAGTTGAGTTGCTGGTAAATCGGGTGCTGGTTACATTAGGAGCTGGTTAGATAGAGAGATGGTTAAAAAGTAGCTGGTTAGATGTGTGGCTGGTTGAATGGTGTTGGTTTGCTGGGGAACTGGCTAGGTGAGTCGCTGGTTAGATGAGTAGCTGGTTAGATGAGTTTTTGGTTAAAAGGGGGTTCTAGTTAGATAGGGAGCTTGTTTGATGAGTTGCTGGATAGATGCGTTGCTGGTTAGATGAGTTGATGTCTAGATGGTGTGCTAGTTGGATAAAATGATGGTTAGAAGAGTTGCTGGTTTATTTAGAAGCTGGTTATATGAGATGCTAGTTATGTGGTGAGCTGCTTAGGTGGTTAGCTGGTTAATTGGGGAGCTGGTTAGATGCGGAGCTGGTTAGATGGGTAGCTGGTTATATGGTAATCTTTTTAGATGGGGAGCTTGTCATGTGTTTGGCTCACTGGGGTTTGGTATTGATTGAACTCAAGACAAAAAACTTGAGATTTGCTCGGTTAACACCAATGGTCTACCCAGCACCAACTTTCTCTATTTTGAAAATAAATCATTTGTTATCCTTCCAGTAGCTGAAGTATTGTGTAGTGTTTAAAACATGTAATCTCATTTAGACTTTATGCCAGGTAAAGCAATGAGCACGTCATCCAAGTGCCAAGAAAAATTCATTGATAAGCGTTTTGCTAGAAGTTGATTTCCGACAGCCGTTTATGAATATCAAAATATAAAGTATAGCCGATAATGTGAACTGATTACATTACTGACTTTTATATGAAGTAGATGAGCTAATTAAATTGCATGCTTCACGTGAATTAAATGAGCTAATTACACTACTTACTTCATAGAAAGTTGAACATTCTTAAGCCAATCGAGACAGTGTTATGCACCTAAATTGCATGTTACTTTATATGTATATGTTGAGACCCCACACAGTTAATAACACACACAGTTGATGACAACACAGCTGATAACCCACACAGTTATTTTTATTACAGATAAACATATTCATATCATTTATAATGAACACTTATCCCTAATTTAAATTCATTCTTTCATTGTGCAATATAATTTGAACACAAATTGCACATGTTGGATGCCTCGCCGTTTTAGACGGTGTTATTAACGTTTTCAAACTTAATTAGTAGCTAGAATGAAAATAAATAAAAGTATTTTAAATTTTTCGGCAAAGCACGATTTTTATAATCAAATTATGTAGGCCTCTAACTTTAGACGACCCGAATTTCGGCTTGGGCTTCGGTTTCGGCAACGAAAGTTGACATTTGATCAGTTTCGGCTGAAACATAAAAGGTAACTTGTGTTTAAATTTCCGGTTCGGCTGAGAGTGATTGAGGCTTTCGGCCATATTTTTGGAAGCAAGTGAGGTTTTCGATCATCTACCAGAGGTCGGACTGTCTCTCTGTCTCTAGGCCGGCAATCCGATCTTCATTTTTCTGGACGTCTTGCTGTAATCGAATATTAAATGATAAATACCCTGCGAAAAGAGCTCAAATACTTGTTCAATATTTCCAAAATATAATATTACATTTCCAATAGGTCTAGGCAAATGTTAACAGTTTTACGAGGTAAAAAATAAAAGGAATGGTCATATTTATATGAATTGTTTTTTAAACATTTTTCAAAAATAAAATTCCGAACCTTAGATTAATTAAATTCTTTCATTTGTTATATTTGATATATCATAATGGTGATCATCCTTGTTGTCATAGGCAAAGGTGATTAATATTTAATAATCCTTGGGAATGGTAATATGTCTCTTATTTTTTTTTATTTCATTTTTACGACAAATTTAATTGAACCGGTAAAAGAAAAACCTCAATATGACAGAAATAATGACGTCACCATTGAGGAAAGACAAATGTGTTGGTACTAGGTTAAATATTAATACCGGAAAATCTTGCCAGCTGTTTAAGAAAACGTAGAGCATTAGTATGACGATTATATTGTGGTGATATTTTATAGCCGTAATGAATGGTATTGAGGCGACATTAGACTCTCTTAGAGCCATAATGTTTATTATAGATATTTGCAAGTATATGTTCTTGGGTATAATTATAGTATAAAAGCAAAGTGAACTTAAGGGCTTATTTTTCATGAATTTAGCCCCACCCCATCCGCTCTGTCAATTTTTTCTCTTGCCCTACTACTTAAAAAACAATTTAAATAAATGTTTTTTACTTTTAAATCAAAATGGTAAAAGCCAAAGTATTAATTAGATGTTTATTTATTAATGTTCCCAATGATCTTATGTTTTAAAAAAGAACGTACATATTAATATTTTCCACATCGATGTTTGCAGAATGTAGGCATGGACGAATTTCAAAATATTTTTGGTTTCTGGTTCGATTTCTTTTTACAGTCACCTTCAACATTTGGATGTGGCTTCGGTTTCGGAGGAAAGTCATTTTTAAATTTGGGCATAGTTTCGGTTTCGGCCGAAATAAGAAAATCACTTTCGGTCGGTCTCTACCGTTAACAAAATTAGCTTTAAAAATATGCAAATGTAATTTGGTGCCAATGCACTAGTTACTTGTTTATATTATGACAATTTAACCGTTTTTGTCACAAATATATTTTTTTTTTCTTGGACATATTTTTCCGTAGGGAACTTGACATGCTTCGGATGACAGTCACCTAACTCTTAAAGAGATGCCTCAAAGAAACACTGGTAGAGAGTAGAAAAAAAACAATACATGATGTTATAAATGATTTTATTATATTTATAACATTTCATGAATTCTTTAACTTCTACTGTAATCCTGTTTTTGGGAAATCTAACTTGTGCAAATAACACAAATGTAATAACCGTGTCTCTATTTCTTGTCTAATGTTCATCTGCCCCGTCTGTTGGGGAAGTCTCTTGCCGAAAAGTTCTTGTCTTACTGTACTCGTTCTTATTTCAGTCTTACACATACCTTGTTCCACTATTTTATTTTTTATAAAGGATTATAACAACGATATTCAAGGGAAACAAATCGATTTCATTTTCTTAAAGTTTTATTGATATCTTTAAGGAATTTTATGAGACATTTTATGTTGTTTTTTTAATGCAGAAGTATTTTTAAGGAATGCTTTACACACTATTTCAAATATTTTTAAGTACTTTTAATAGAAATGTTTTATTTATTTAATTTTTTTTTTGAAATTAAAACTTTAAAATTTTATTTTTTAGAGTAATTTGTATACCATCAATTTGTGCCTAGTAATAAGTTTGTTTTGTTCAAAAAGATATTATGTTTTATTGGGAGCAGCAGTCTACTTGAATTCGATCCCAAAATCTAGGGTTTCTAGACAAAAGTAATTCGGTTGGTTATGTGATAACATAAAAGCTTCTATTTAATTGTCATTTTCCATGCTTGCAAAGTACTTCATTACTTAGATAAAATGGTGTTTTTTTCAAAATTTTAACTCTGGGAGAGGCTAAGGGGACATTGCAGATTTTTTTTTTTTTTGTGTAAGGGGGGCATTACTAATATCCAGAAGCATAGCTCAGGCATGAAAGATGGGACATATGACCCGGGCGCTTGCATCGTGTAGAGATAGCCTTGATAGTATATAATAGTTGAAAATAATGGGTTTCAAGTCTGGAAAAAAGGGGGGGGGCGCAAACATTAATCTTGTTTCCTGACTATAAACTCTCTGGAAAATATTTGGCCGCCCATGGCGGCACTCATAGTAGTTAAGCCCCTTGGCAGTGTATTTATCTATCTTAATTGAATTAAGTGCCAACGGCAAAAAATTGGAATATTTTAAAAGGGTTGTAATGACTGAGATAAATGCACGGGATTTTCGGCGACAACACACCAAAGTTTTATTGCAATCACATGAATTTGTAGGACCAAATTTGGGATATACATTCATACATACATGCATACATACAATAGATTATATATATATATATATATATATATATA
>CAXITT010001272.1:98726-109556 GCA_964033795.1 Lymnaea stagnalis | reverse complement strand
GGGGGAGAAAAAAAAAAAAAAACCCCAGCACGGCCTTTAAAAAAAAAAAGTGTGTGTGTGTGTGTTGTATTTCGGAGAGAGAGAAGAAAAACAGAGGGCCTAGTAGTAGTGTAGGGGTGTAGGATGACATGAGAATCTAGGAACGTATTGGTTTAGCAGTGTTGTTTCTGGTCTCGCTGTCGCTAACCCCAACTTAAAGTCTGTGGAAGGAACCCCAGAGCTCCGTAACGGTGGGGTCGCGGGATTTTTTTTCTCTTTAAAAATTTAAAAAAAAAAAAGGAGCGGTGCATTCTTTGATGTGGAGGTAGCAGACGAGAGGATAGCGGCGCCGGTGTGTAGTTTTATCGCTGGAGGAGGTAGGTGTTACTTTTTCAAAAACTATCTGTGTCATGGCCAAATTTCCAGGAATTTGGATTTTAAAATACAATAATAAAAAAAAAAAAAAATTACAATCGGGAAAAAGAAGAAAGAATTACAATCAATAGAGAAACAATTCTACAATTATTGTTTGAAAAGTGCAGTGTAGTATGGTATTCCATCTCAGTGAATAAAATAAATTTTGAATGCAACCTCTTTTTTTAACAGGTTCAGGTAGCCCTATCTCTCAGGCTAGCCCTATCAGGTAGCCCTATCAGCCTATCAGATAGCCCCATCAGGTAGCCCTATCTCTCAGGCTAGCCCTATCAGATAGCCCTATCTCTAAGGCTAGCCATATCAGGTAGCCCTATCAGCCTATCAGATAGCCCCATCAGGTAGCCCTATCTCTCAGGCTAGCCCTATCAGATAGCCCTATCTCTCAGGCTAGCCCTATCAGGTAGCCCTATCAGCCTATCAGATAGCCCCATCAGGTAGCCCTATCTCTCAGGCTAGCCCTATCAGATAGCCCTATCTCTAAGGCTAGCCCTATCAGGTTGCCCTATCAGCCTATCAGATAGCCCCATCAGGTAGCCCTATCTCTCAGGCTAGCCCTATCAGATAGCCCTATCTCTAAGGCTAGCCCTATCAGGTAGCCCTATCAGATAGCCCTATCTCTAAGGCTAGCCCTATCAGGTTGCCCTATCAGCCTATCAGATAGCCCCATCAGGTAGCCCTATCTCTCAGGCTAGCCATATCAGATAGCCCTATCTCTAAGGCTAGCCCTATCAGGTAGCCCTATCAGATAGCCCTATCTCTAAGGCTAGCCCTATCAGGTAGCCCCATCAGGTAGCCCTATCAGGTTGCCCTTTTACGCCTTTGCTATTAATTATGATACGCTTTGTTTTCCAATGTTTAAGAAACAAACCGTCGAATTCCTTAGTGAACATGAATAACAAAATAATCCTCAAGCACTTTTAACATATAGGGGCTTACCGCAATTCTTTCCCTAAAATTAAGGCACAGCAGACCCACACTACACCCCCCCCCCTCAACCTCACCCCCGGGACCACCGCAAAACCCGGGAGTCTGAGACTCCGAAAGAATTATCAATTTGTCAGATATTCATATTATTTTCCCTCGATAAACTTCTAAAAGTCCACACCCTCTGATTGACACCTTGCCTACAGTATAAGTATTGACATGTAACATTGTCTTTTTTTAAATATGTGAAATAATTAATTGTTTCACCAAAATGACCTGAAACCCTGCCGTAACAAGCAGTGGAGCAATAGCACACAACCACAGGAAGAGGTCATTGATATGTCAAAGATTTTAAACGTGAATTCCATCTGTGACATCGTGCCGTGCGCTGTGAACAACTTAGTCGTGCCGTGAGCTGTGAACAACTTAGTCGTGCCGTGAGCTGTGAACAACTTAGTCGTATCGTGAGCTGTGAACAACTTAGTCGTACCGTGAGCTGTGAACAACTTAGTCGTGTGAGCTGTGAACAACTTAGTCGGGCCGTGACCTGTGAACAACTAAGTCGTGTGAGCTGTGAACAACTTAGTCGTACCGTGAGCTGTGAACAACTTAGTCGTACCGTGAGCTGTGAACAACTTAGTCGGGCCGTGACCTGTGAACAACTTAGTCGGGCCGTGAGCTGTGAACAACTTAGTCGTGTGAGCTGTGAATAACTTAGTCGGGCCGTGACCTGTGAACAACTTAGTCGGGCCGTGAGCTGTGAACAACTTAGTCCAAGGTCGTAAGTGTGGGGAACCGTTTTAACATTTACCGAGGACAAATTTATGAACTGTGTACAGTGTACACATTAAAAATGTGCATCTTTATTATTATTATTTATAAATTTATAACCAAGTCCAACTTTATAACCGTGAAACATCTATACATTTATAACTTTAAAAGTATGTGCAACTTTGTAACGTAACTGTACATTTTTATAACTGTACAACTTTATAACTAACTATACAACTTTATTACTGTACAACTCTATAACTGTACAACTTTATAACTATACAACTTTATAACTGTACAACTTTATAACTGTACAACTTTATAACTATACAACTTTATAACTGTACAACTTTATGACTATACAACTTCATAACTGTACAACTTTATAACTGTACAACTCTATAACTGTACAACTTTATAACTATACAACTTTACAATTCTATAACTGTACACCTTCAAAACTGTACAAAATTATAACTATAAAATTGTATTGGATTTACACACCTCTTTCCTTTCAGCGTTCTTATTCAATAATATAAATTAAACTCTCGCATTCCGACACCCCACACGATCCAACACCCCACACGATCCAACACCCCACACGATCCAACACCCCACACGATCCAACACCCCACGGGTGTCAATCATTTGTTTAAACTATATTATTTGCTAAATTATAAATTAAAAATATTTAATTAATAATACACGTCATGTGACATTAAGTGGCAACACACTAAAGTAAATTGAAAGCTGCGATAGTGCTTTTTTGAAATATATTTTGGCGGAACATTTAAATCAACAGCGAATGTCGATTGGTTATTGACCACAGTGGTCTCAGAATTCTTACGCATTAAAATTTTTTTTTTTTTTTTAAATGTTTTAAAAAAATAATGAAACCGCAACAGTGTGTTTTCTATGAGTAATTAAAATTATGTTGACAGCAATGTTATGGTCTCATCCCAATGTTAAAGACTAGTCAACTTGTAGATCCATTTAACCACTAACAAAAAATGTTTTTATACGTCTGCTTATTAATGGACGGATGCTGACTTTGTTTAGAGGTAGCCCTACAAGTATAATTTGAGTTTGTTTAGAGGTAGCCCTACAAGTATAATTTGAGTTTGTTTAGAGGTAGCCCTACAAGTTGAAATTGAGTTTGTTTAGAGGTAGCCCTACTAGTATAATTTGAGTTTGTTTAGAGGTAGCTCTACAAGTAGAAATTGAGTTTGTTTAGAGGTAGCCCTACAAGTAGAAAATGAGTTTGTTTAGAGGTAGCCCTACAAGTAGAAATTGAGTTTGTTTAGAGGTAGCCCTACAAGTGTAATTTGAGTTTGTTTAAAGGTAGCCCTACAAGTAGAAATTGAGTTTGTTTAGAGGTAGCCCTACAAGTAGAAATTGTTTTTAAAAAATATATATATATATATATATATATATAAATAAATTAGTTTTGCACAGAATTTCTGTCCATTATTTGAACTTTCAGATCCCCCCCCCCACCACGAATTTTATAAATTGGGTAAAAATATATATATATATATATATATATAAATAAATTAGTTTTGCACAGAATTTCTGTCCATTATTTGAACTTTCAGATCCCCCCCCCCCACCACGAATTTTATAAATTGGGATGTAATCTCCTCAACTATTTTATATTATTAAGACACGAACAAATTGTGTCAATATAACAATAAAAGTTACGCTTTAATAATAATTATACATTATACACAAGTAAACGTTTCGGCACATGCCTTCATCAGTACACACACAAAAAACAACCCATTTAAATAAGTATAAATTAAATTTACATAATATCAATATACATATCCTACCTAAAAAAGAAAAAAAAAATAGGAGAGGGCGCTAAAACCAGACACAAACAAAGTAACTATTATTTTAATTGATTATTAAAATATATTGATGTACCAATATGTTATTTGGCCTAAAATAGCTTGAATATGCTGTTATAAACAATTTTAGACACGAGTCTGCAATACAGTGAGTTACCAACAGATTATTGCAATTATATTCAATATATTAAAATTGAAATTAAATAAGATGACTACATAGAATATATTTTAGTTCTATTTCTAATGGCTAATTCATTACATGAAACTATTTCTATCTTTAATTGTATCACATTAGATTTGAGATATATGGAAAAAAATGTCCCTTGTAAAAAGTAGGTTGTAATAACGATTTTGATTTCCCCTGGTTTTTTTTGGCCCCCCCCTCCCCCGATTTTCACCGGCCTCAACATCAACACACATAATTTCTGCGTGTTTTTTTGTTGCAAAAAATTATCCATTGCGCATGTTTGTCTGTATACTTAGTTGCAAATAATGTACATTGCACAAGTTTGTGTGTACGTTCAGCTGCAAACAATATACATTGCGCATGCTTGTCTGTATACTTAGTTGCAAATAATGTACATTGCACAAGTTTGTGTGTACGTTCAGCTGCAAACAATATACATTGCGCATGCTTGTCTGTATACTTAGTTGCAAATAATGTACATTGCACAAGTTTGTGTGTACGTTCAGCTGCAAACAATATACATTGCGTACATTTGTCAGTACATTTAGCTGCAAACAACATACACTGCGTAGATTTGTCTGTACATTTAGCTGCAAACAATATACAATGCTTAGATTTGCCTGTACATTTCACCTCAGTAATAGGGTGAGATAAAAAATTACAGTGGACTAAAGAATGTCGGCTTGCATTTCTAGTCTGATGTCTATTTTCATAAAATCTTATTTTTTTCTTGTGACATGAAAAAACTGAATTCAATCTATTGAAATAACAATTTGGCAAATGACTTGTCTGTTGAGGGGTTATGGGGTAGAAATAAAATAATTCGAAAAATTAAGGCTTACAAAAAAACTTAATACCATTAATACATCATTTACTGTTATCTTTATAAGAAATATTGTATGGGAACTAAAATGAGAATATGTTTTACCTCTTGTATCAGAATTGGTCAGGAAATGGCGCATATACCTTTTAAAATATCTTGTGGTATTGAATTAAAACAGCAGGCGAAACACACGGTCCTCATTATGTTGATGCCCCAGTGGAACACACGGTCCCCAAAATGTTGATGTCCCAGTGGAACACACGGTCCCCAAAATGTTGATGTCCCAGTGGAACACACGGTCCCCAAAATGTTGATGTCCCAGTGGAACACATGGTCCCCATTATGTTGATGTATCAGTGGAACACACGGTCCCCATTATGTTGATGTCCCAGTGGAACACATGGTCCCCATTATGTTGATGCCCCAGTGGAACACAGGGTCCTCATTATGTTGATGTCCCAGTAGAACACACGGTCCCATTATGTTGATGTCCCAGTGGAACACATGGTCCCATTATGTTGATGTCCCAGTAGAACACATGGTCCCATTATGTTGATGTCCCAGTGGAACACATGGTCCCCATTATGTTGATGCCCCAGTGGAACACACGGTCCCCATTATGTTGATGTCCCAGTGGAACACAGGGTCCTCATTATGTTGATGTCCCAGTGGAACACACGGTCCCATTATGTTGATGTCCCAGTGGAACACACGGTCCTCATTATGTTGATGTCCCAGTGGAACACACGGTCCCATTATGTTGATGTCCCAGTGGAACACACGGTCCTCATTATTAACTACAGGGTCACCTTGTGTGCCAGGCATTATGTTGATGTCCCAGTGGAACACACGGTCCTCATTATTTTGATGTCCCAGTGGAACACACGGTCCCCAAAATGTTGATGTCCCAGTGGAACACACGGTCCCCATTATGTTGATGTCCCAGCAGAACACACGGTCCCATTATGTTGATGTCCCAGTAGAACACACAGTCCCATTATGTTGATGTCCCAGTGGAACACACGGTCCCATTATGTTGATGTCCCAGTAGAACACACAGTCCCATTATGTTGATGTCCCAGTAGAACACATGGTCCCATTATGTTGATGTCCCAGTGGAACACATGGTCTCATTATGTTGATGTTCCAGTAGAACACACAGTCCCATTATTTTGATGTCCCAGTGGAACACATGGTCCCATTATGTTGATGTCCCAGTCGAACACACAGTCCCATTAGGTTGATGTCCCAGTGGAACACATGGTCCCCATTATGTTGATGTCCCAGTAGAACACACGGTCCTCATTATGTTGATGTCCCAGTGGAACACACGGTCCTCATTATGTTGATATCCCAGTGGAACACACGGTCCCCATTATGTTGATGTCCCAGTGGAACACATGGTCCCCAAAATGTTGATGTCCCAGTTTTAAAATACAAATATTAACAAGTGCTCTCTGTTTATAATTATGATACGGATTTCATTAAAACACATGCAATTAGAAACAATCAACTCCAAGATTGTATGAATATAAACACATACAATTAGAATCAATTAACAAGTTGTATGATTATAAACACATACAATTAGAATCAATCAACTCCAAGTTTGTATGATTATAAACACATACAATTAGAAACAATCAACTCCAAGATTGTATGAATATAAACACATACAATTAGAAACAATCAACTCGAAGATTGTATGATTATAAACACATACAATGAGAATCAATCAACTCCAAGATTGTATGATTATAAACACATACAATTAGAATCAATTAACTACAAGATTGTATGATTATAAACACATACAATTAGAATCAATTAACTCCAAGATTGTATGAAAATAAACACATACAATTAGAAACAATCAACTACAAGATTGTATGATTATATACACATACAATTATAATCAATCAACTCCAAGATTGTATGAATATTAACACATACAATTAGAATCAATCAACTCCAAGATTGTATGAAATGCAAACACATACAATTAAAAACAATCAACTCCAAGATTGTATGAATATAAACACAAACAATTAGAATCAATCATCTCCAAGAATGTATGAATATAAACACATACAATTAGAATCAATCAACTCCAAGATTGTATGAATATAAACACATACAATTAGAATCAATCAACTCCACGAGTGTACTAATTAAAAGACAGGAAATTAGAAACAATCAAACAAGATTGTATGACAAACATACTTGTATACGATATGTATACACTATTTATTCATATGCACACAATATGTACATAAGATAGGACGAGATAAGATATTTTATTGATTCAAATAAATGGACATTTAAAAAAAAAATGTTAAAAAAAATTTATTCATGGTACATATTTTCTTCTGTCTTGAAAATCCTTGTTTGAGTTTATTATATCCATTATGTACACAGGTGTGTCCGTACGATGTACACACGTCTGTCCGTATGATGTACACATGTCTGTCCGTACGAGATACACATGTCTGTACGTACGATGTACACAGGTCTGTTTGTACGATTTACACATGTCTGTCCGTGTGATGTACACACGTCTGTCCGTACGATGTACACATGTCTGTCCGTATGATGTACACATGTCTGTCCGTACGATGTACACATGTCTGTCCGTACGATGTACACATGTCTGTCCGTACGATGTACACATGTCTGTCCGTACGATGTACACATGTCTGTCCGTACGATGTACACAGGTCTGTCCGTACGATGTACACAGGTCTGTCCGTACGATGTACACATGTCTGTCCGTACAATGTACACATGTCTGTCCGTGCGATGTACACACGTCTGTCCGTACGATGTACCCAGGTCTGTCCGTACGATGTACACAGGTCTGTCCGTACGATGTACACAGGTCTGTCCGTACGATGTACACAGGTCTGTCCGTACGATGTACACAGGTCTGTCCGTACGATGTACACATGTCTGTCCGTGCGATGTACACACGTCTGTCCGTACGATGTACACAGGTCTGTCCGTACGATGTACACAGGTCTGTCCGTACGATGTACACACGTCTGTCCGTACGATGTACACAGGTCTGTCCGTACGATGTACACAGGTCTGTCCGTACGATGTACACAGGTCTGTCCGTACGATGTACACAGGTCTATCCGTACGATGTACACACGTCTGTCCGTACGATGTACACAGGTCTGTCCGTACGATCGATTTTATATTAAACAAAACAAGCGCCTGATGTAAACAATCTTTTGTGTAAATTTTTTCTGATTTAGTTTCGTATAGGACAGTCAAGGCTCAGCACCTCAAGGCCAAACTCTATCCACCCCAACCTCCTTTTTTTTTAAAAATTAAATTTATTAAATAAAGCTTTTTCACAGACCAACAGTCTTACTGCATTATTTTGATTACGGTCATGGTAACCTCTGTTGAGAAGCCCATTATGAATCTACACCATCTTAGCACCTACTCTCGTTGAACCATTTAACTTATCTACACCATCTTAGCACCTACTCTCGTTTAACCATTTAACTTATCTACACCATCTTAGCACCTACTCTCGTTTAACCATTTAACTTATCTACACCATCTTAGCACCTACTCTCGTTGAACCATTTAACTTATCTACACCATCTTAGCACCTACTCTCGTTGAACCATTTAACTTATATACACCATCTTAGCACCTACTCTCGTTTAACCATTTAACTTATCTACACCATCTTAGCACCTACTCTCATTTAACCATTTAACTTATCTACACCATCTTATCACCTACCCTCGTTTAACCATTTAACTTATCTACACCATCTTAGCACCTACTCTCGTTTAACCATTTAACTTATCTACACCATCTTAGCACCTACTCTCGTTTAACCATTTAACTTATCTACACCATCTTAGCACCTACTCTCGTTGAACCATTTAACTTATCTACACCATCTTAGCACCTACTCTCGTTGAACCATTTAACTTATCTACACCATCTTAGCACCTACTCTCGTTTAACCATTTAACTTATCTACACCATCTTAGCACCTACTCTCGTTTAACCATTTAACTTATCTACACCATCTTAGCACCTACTCTCGTTTAACCATTTAACTTATCTTCACCATCTTAGCACCTACTCTCGTTTAACCATTTAACTTATGATATTTAACTCTCAAAAGATAGACTCTAATCCTTTTACAGACATGAACAATCACCTCTAAAAAGATAGACTCTAATCCTTTTACAGACATGAACAATCACCTCTAAAAAGATAGACTCTAATGCTTTTACAGACATGAACAATCACCTCTAAAAAGATAGACTCTAATGCTTTTACAGACATGAACAATCACCTCTAAAAAGATAGACTCTAATCCTTTTACAGACATGAACAATCACCTCTAAAAAGATAGACTCTAATGCTTTTACAGACATGAACAATCACCTCTCAAAAGATAGACTCTAATCCTTTTACAGACATGAACAATCACCTCTAAAAAGATAGACTCTAATCCTTTAACAGACATGAACAATCACCTCTAAAAAGATAGACTCTAATGCTTTTACAGACATGAACAATAACCTCTAAAAAGATAGACTCTAATCCTTTAACAGACATCAACAATCACCTCTAAAAAGATAGACTCTAATCCTTTTACAGACATGAACAATCACCTCTAAAAAGATAGACTCTAATGCTTTTACAGACATGAACAATCACCTCTAAAAAGATAGACTCTAATGCTTTTACAGACATGAACAATCACCTCTAAAAAGATAGACTCTAATGCTTTTACAGACATGACCAATCACCTCTAAAAAGATAGACTCTAATGCTTTTACAGACATGACCAATCACCTCTAAAAAGATAGACTCTAATCCTTTTACAGACATGAACAATCACCTCTAAAAATATAGACTCTAATCCTTTTACAGACATGAACAATCACCTCTAAAAAGATAGACTCTAATCCTTTTACAGACATGACCAATCACCTCTAAAAAGATAGACTCTAATCCTTTTACAGACATGACCAATCACCTCTAAAAAGATAGACTCTAATCCTTTTACAGACATGAACAATCACCTCTAAAAAGATAGACTCTAATGCTTTTACAGACATGACCAATCACCTCTAAAAAGATAGACTCTAATCCTTTTACAGACATGAACAATCACCTCTAAAAAGATAGACTCTAATCCTTTTACAGACATGAACAATAACCTCTAAAAAGATAGACTCTAATCCTTTTACAGACATGAACAATCACCTCTAAAAAGATAGACTCTAATGCTTTTACAGACATGACCAATCACCTCTAAAAAGATAGACTCTAATGCTTTTACAGACATGAACAATCACCTCTAAAAAGATAGACTCTAATGGTTTTACAGAACAATTACTTCTAAAAGAAATAATGCTTTTTACAGACGTGAACAAGTGGTTCTGAGATTTTTCTTGAGATTTACGAAATCAGTGTTTTCCGAATTTCCGATACTAGAGTTCAAGGATAAATGTTTGGTAAGTGTTCAATGAAGTATTTAATGAAGTGTTTAATGAAGTGTTTAATGAAGATACCAGTTCACCAGAATCCGTTAATGGTACACATATTTAACGAACTAATTAATTATAAGAGTCTTGAACTGCGACCAAGCTTTCAAGTAGATTCATTAGACACAATTTGTGTAAATAAAACAATGGACGTTCGGCTTTAATGACGAGTTTACATAATACAAATGGAGGCGTTCTGGCCAATGCCTTCATCAGGGGGGGGGGTGGTTTGGCGTTCCGGCAATGCCTTCATCAGGGGAGGGGGGGTGGGTTTGGCGTACCGGCCAATGCAGTCATCAGGGGGGGGGGGTGGTTTGGCGTTCCGGCCAA
>CAXITT010001272.1:70920-86744 GCA_964033795.1 Lymnaea stagnalis | reverse complement strand
AAAAAAAACATTTTAAACATGTAATCCAAAAAAAAAAAAAAAAAAAAAGGAAAAAAAAAAAAGGAAAAAAATTAACAGACCAAAAAATATATTAATAACTACAAGGGGAAAAAAAAATGTTTAAATCGCTGATACGTTCTTGGGTACATTTAATGAAGGTCAAACAGTTTTTTTAATAGATGAAAATATTATTAATAGAAATATATATATATATATTTTTTTTACAGTTTTGTGGGTTTTTGTTTCTTGTTTTGTTGCTCTCTGTATCTTGTTGTTTCCTTGCATCTGAAGGGAAACTGTCTTCTATAGTTTTGGCTCTGACGTCACTGGATGTCATTTCTCCGGTGAAACACGCACGCACACGTGTGGGGTGGGGGGGCAGGGGTGCAGGGGGAGGGGCTATAGGAGGAAAGAATGTCAACGACATTTATTGACACGACATTTATTGACACGACATTTATTGACAAGGGATTATAGATTCCCGGGAATAACATCAGTTTGGGAATAGTTTAATTTTATTCAGTTGTTCTCACCTGTGTGTTTGTGTGTTTGTTATATTTACTTCAGATTGACATATGCTATTATACATATGCTATTATACATATGCTATCATACTTATGCTATTATACATATGCTATCATACATATGCTATTATACATATGCTATTATACATATGCTATTATACATATGTGAAGATGGAGTGTACGTCCATGCAAGATCTGATGGAAGACTGTTCAATATCGCCCGCCTTGTTGCAAAGACCAAAGTAAAAAAGGTGCTGATTCGTGAACTGCTGTTCCCTGACGATGCCGCCTTAACATCTCACACAGAAGAAGGTCTGCAGGGGCTGGTTAATCGCCTATCACACGCTTGTAAAGAGTTTGGTCTTTCCATTAGTCTACAGAAAACTCATGTAATGATGCAAGAAGCACCGTCCCCTCCAATCATATCTATTGAGGGTCATAATCTTTCGGTTGTTGATCATTTCATATACATGGGATCCAATATTTCTAGTTCTCTCTCCGTTGATGAAGAGGTCAATATCAGGAATGCAAAAGCAGCAGCAACTATGACTAAACTGAATAAGCGAGTGTGGAATAATCCCAGTCTGATAAAACAAAAATTAGTGTCTATCAGGCATGCGTGCTTAGCACGCTCCTATATGGTAGTGAAGTGTGGACCACATATACCAGTCAGGAGCGGAAACTCAACAGCTTCCATCAAAGATGTCCGCGTCGCATTTTACGCATTCGTTGGCAGGACAGGGTGCCTAACTCGGAGGTCTTGGAACGTGCACACATGTTTAGCATATTCTCTTTTCTAATCAAGAGACGCCTTCGCTGGTTAGGTCATGTACGGAGAATGGAGGAAGGACGTAATCCAAAAGATTCTGCTGCATGGAGAGTTGGCAGAGGGGACAAGACATATTGGACGACCGCGCCTGAGATTTATTGACGTTTGCAAACGAAGCACGAGGGAAGCCAATATTGAAATAAACGAATGGGAGTTCATTGCCGAACATCGCTCCAACTGGCGAACAGCAGTGTTTGAAGGAGTGAAAAAGGCAGAAGTTACTCGAAAAGAGGCCCTCGAATCAAAAAGAACAATTCGAAATTCGAGAATTGACCGGGTTTCAACATTCTCTTGCGAGAGTTTCGGCCGTGATTGCCATTCAAGGATTGGCCTAGTGAGTCACTCGTCAAAGTGTAGAACTATATAGCTACTCCATCGTCTCACGTAGACTGAAGGATGCCATAATATTATACATATGCTATTATACATATGCTATTAAACATATGCTATTATATATGGCATCCTTCCGTCTTCGTGAGACGATGGCGTAGCTATACAGTCCTACACTTTGACGAGTGGCTCACTAGGCCAATCCTAGAATGACAATCTCGACCGCATCTCTCGCAGGAGAATATTGATTCCTGGTAAGATTTTAACTTCCGAATTGTTCTTTTTGTTGCAAGGGCCTCGTTTCGCGTATCTTCTGCCATTTTTGTTACTCCTTCAAACACTGCTGTGCGCCAATTGGAACGTTGTTCGGCAATGAGCTCCCATTCTTTGTTTTCAATATTGGCTTCCCTCATGCTCCTTTTGCAACCGTCCATAAATGTCAGGCGTGGCCGTCCAATAAGTCTTCTCCCTTCTGCCGTCTGATGTAAAGACGCCAACTTTCACTACCCTTAAACTGGGGCAAAGGGTGATAATCTTGTCTAATTTCTATTGTCAGACCAACACAAACCTGTTCAGGCGATATCCACACAAACCTGTTCAGACGATATCCACACAAACCTGTTCAGACGATATCCACACAAACCTGTTCAGGCGATATCCACACAAACCTGTTCAGGCGATATCCACACAAACCTGTTCAGGCGATAACCACACAAACCTGTTCAGACGATATCCACACAACTATTGGCAAAATGCTATTTTAAGCATAAACGTGAGAAGATGCACTGATTTCCAAAGGTTTATAGAGAGAGAGCGCTTCGTCCAATGAGGTGTTGACATAGGGCTCTGTAGTCCACCCATCAATGACGGTACAGCGATCTAGTTGTAAGTTGTTGTAATTCACGGTACAACTTTCTAGTTGTAAGTTGTTGTAATTCACGGTACAACTTTCTAGTTGTAAGTTGTTGTAATTAACGGTACAGCGTTCTAGTTGTAATTTGTTGTAATTCACGGTAAAACTTTCTAGTTGTAAGTTGTTGTAATTCACGGTACAGCGTTCTAGTTGTAAGTTGTTGTAATTCACGGTACAACTTTCTAGTTGTAAGTTGTTGTAATTAACGGTACAGCGTTCTAGTCGTAAGTTGTTGTAATTCACGGTACAACTTTCTAGTTGTAAGTTGTTGTAATTAACGGTACAGCGTTCTAGTTGTAAGTTGTTGTAATTCACGGTACAACTTTCTAGTTGTAAGTTGTTGTAATTAACGGTACAGCGTTCTAGTTGTAAGTTGTTGTAATTCACGGTACATCGTTCTAGTTGTAAGTTGTTGTAATTCACGGTACAACTTTCTAGTTGTAAGTTGTTGTAATTAACGGTACATCGTTCTAGTTGTAAGTTTTGTTGTAATTCACGGTACAACTTTCTAGTTGTAAGTTTTTGTAATTCACGGTACAACTTTCTAGTTGTAAGTTGTTGTAATTAACGGTACAGCGTTCTAGTTGTAAGCTGTTGTAATTCAAGGTACAACTTTCTAGTTATAAGTTGTTGCAACTCACGGTATAACGTTCTAGTTGTAAGTTGTTGTAACTCACGGTAAAGCCTTTTAGTTGTAAGTTGTTGTAATTCACTACAAGCTCTGTAATACTCCAGTGCAATCATTGACTACAAACTCTCTAATGCTCCAGTGTAATCATTGACTACAAACTCTCTAATACTCCAGTGTAATCATTGACTACAAACTCTCTAATGCTCCAGTGTAATCATTGACCACAAACTCTCTAATACTCCATTCTAATCATTGACTACAAACTCTCTAATCCTCCAATGTAATTACTGACCACAAACTCTCTAATACTCCAGTGTAATGATTGACTACAAACTCTCTAAGGCTCCAGTGTAATCATTGACTACTCTCTAATACTCCAGTGTAATGATTGACCTCAAAACTTTCTATTACTCCAGTTTAATGATTGCCCACAAACTCTCTAATACTCCAGTGTAATCATTGACTACAAACTAATATTCCAGTGTCATGATTGACTACAAACTCTCTAATGCTCCAGTATAATCATTGACTACTCTCTAATGCTCCAGTGTAATCATTGACTACTCTCTGATGCTCCAGCGTAATCATTGACTAGAAACTCTCTAATACTCCATTGTAATCATTGTCTACAAACTCTCTAACACCCCTCTGTCGACCTGACAATCTGTAACATTCGATATTCACGCGACATCTATTTCCTCACCTCACACTCACCATAAACTTTAAAAAAGATAGACATACAAAGTACACATACAAAATACACATTTAAAAAGATACACATACACGATACATGGTCTCTTGAAGAACGAGGGCGGGAAAGCATGCACCACCATTTCTGTGGTCGTGCACCACCATTTCTGTGGTCGTGCACCACCATTTCTGTGGTCGTGCACCACCATTTCTGTGGTCGTGCACCACCATTTCTGTGGTCGTGCACCACCATTTCTGTGGTCGTGCATCGCTTCTGTCTCACCGTCCTCCTCATTTCCTGTGTGAATCCCTCACTCCATCCTCAGCCGTATCCAGTGACATAACAACTTACTGCTATACACAACAAGTAACTCTAGAGATGTGGGCGTCAAAGGAGGGAGGGTGGGGGCGGTTTGGGGATGGAGGTGGACCACTCGTCTTTGAAATCATGTAACGGTTGATTGATTCGTAGCCGCAATGGGGATGTTGTTGTTTTTTATAATTTTTAAAAAAAAATATTTAAAAAAAAAATTACAAAATAAAATCTTTCCGTATACAAAAAAAAAAAAGAAAAAAACATGAAAATGAAAATTTCACGTCGATTTATGACAAATCCTCGCCAAACTCTTCTCTTGCCACCCCCAGCCTTTTTTATAATTTTAAAAAAAAAATATATAAAAAAAAAATTACAAAATAAAATCTTACCGAATACAAAAAAAAAAAAAGAAAAAAACATGAAAATGAAAATTTCACGTCGATTTATGACAAATCCTCGCCAAACTCTTCTCTTGCCACCCCCAGCCCCACCCTAGGGTACGTATGGATGCCCCTTAACTTGATAGCGCTTAAGTTACTCAGCCATTATTGGCATTTAATTCCGTATATATCTATTTGTTGATGACGTAACCATTGTTGTATGTACGGGCGCTGTTATTATTTTCAAGCTGACTTTTTAGGTTTGTTAAGACAAACATATATTCTGTCAGCCGGGCCGCATGCAAGCTTCTGGATACTGGGAGGAATATATCTCTTACATGCGTCATAAAGAGGGGGCTTTTGGATACTGGAGGGATTATATCTCTTACATGCGTCATAAAGAGGGGGCTTTTGCATACTTGAGGGAATATATCTCTTACATGCGTCTTTAAGTGGGAGCTTTTGGATACTTAAGGGAATATATCTCTTACATGCGTCTTTAAGTGGGAGCTTTTGGATACTTGAGGGAATATATCTCTTACATGCGTCTTTAAGTGGGAGCTTTTGGATACTTGAGGGAATATATCTCTTACATGCGTCTTTAAGTGGGGGCTTTTGCATACTTGAGGGAATATATCTCTTACATGCGTCTTTAAGTGGGAGCTTTTGCATACTTGAGGGAATATATCTCTTACATGCGTCTTTAAGTGGGAGCTTTTGCATACTTGAGGGAATATATCTCTTACATGCGTCTTTAAGTGGGAGCTTTTGGATACTTGAGGGAATATATCTCTTACATGCGTCTTTAAGTGGGAGCTTTTGGATACTTGAGGGAATATATCTCTTACATGCGTCTTTAAGTGGGGGCTTTTGGATACTTGAGGGAATATATCTCTTACATGCGTCTTTAAGTGGGAGCTTTTGGATACTTGAGGGAATATATCTCTTACATGCGTCTTTAAGTGGGGGCTTTTGGATACTTGAGGGAATATATCTCTTACATGCGTCATAAAGAGGGGGCTTTTGGATACTTGAGGGAATATATCTCTTACATGCGTCATAAAGAGGGGGCTTTTGGATACTTGAGGGAATATATCTCTTACATGCGTCTTTAAGTGGGGGCTTTTGGATACTTGAGGGAATATATCTCTTACATGCGTCATAAAGAGGGGGCTTTTGGATACTTTAGGGAATATATCTCTTACACGCGTCATAAAGAGGGGGCTTTTGGATACTTGAGGGAATATATCTCTTACATGCGTCTTTAAGTGGGAGCTTTTGGATACTTGAGGGAATATATCTCTTACATGCGTCTTTAAGTGGGAGCTTTTGGATACTTGAGGGAATATATCTCTTACATGCGTCATAAAGTGGGGGTGTCGGAATGAGACAGCCTCGTACAGCACTCTGAATTGCACTGACTGTATGTGGTACTTACCAAATGTATGTGGTACTTACCAAATGTATGTGGTACTTACCAAATGTATGTGGTACTTACCAAATGTATGTGGTACTTACCAAATGTATGTGGTACTTACCAATCACATTATTGATGATACGACCGTTGGTGTAATGATATCTTATCTGACCATGAAACAAAGCAAAAGTGTGGTGCAGCCATCGTCTTAACTAGGGGATAGACCATCCTGATTGTGTGGCGCGGACGTAAGTGTGGTGCAGCCATCGTCTTAACTAGGGGATAGACCATCCTGATTGTGTGGCGCGGACGTAAGTGCTTAGACCATTGCCTCATGTATATCACAAGGTTGTGTCCCATGTGCAAGTATTATAAGACAACGGACCATTGTCATCTGCACATCATACGATTATGTCCTATGTCATGTGCATTATTATAAGGCTATGGTCCACTGTCATATGCCTATCATCAGATTATGGCTGTATGCATGTATTATAAGGCCATCGACCATTGTCCTATGTCTATTTTGTGGACCAATTGGTCACGTGAACTATTCAGACATACTTCATGCAATTATGCAACTCATAAATACATCGACTGGCCACTACATTTATACTTCAATCACTGTAATACATGCTTGATCTTCAATCACTGCAATACATGCTTGATCTTCAATCACTGCAATACATGTCAGGCTTGATCTTCAATCACTGCAATACATGGCAGGCTTGATCTTTAGTTCCTCGCCAAAAATAAGATGAAATAAGTTTATCTTTGCCTTGTCAGATCGGAGACGTATGGCCAAGAGAAGTCTGTCAAAGTAAGGCCAAAAGAAGTCTGTCAACGAAGGTTAATGTTCGTTGAGTGAGTGTCAAGCCCCTTGCGACGGTATAATTCCACTTCACGCCACCATTTCTCACCCTGGCCTGACAGCTCCATCAAGACAACGCGCAGGCGCGACAGTGCAGTAGATAAATCAGTGGCCGGGCCAGGGGGGCTTTTGGGAGTTGTCGTTAGGGCGTTAGTGGTCTCTGGGAGTTGTCTTTAGGGCGTTAGTGGTCTCTGGGAGTTGTCTTTAGGGCGTTAGTGGACTCTGGGAGTTGTCTTTATGGCGTTAGTGGACTCTGGGAGTTGTCTTTAGGGTGTTAGTGGACTCTGGGAGTTGTCTTTAGGGCGTTAGTGGACTCTGGGAGTTGTCTTTAGGGCGTTAGTGGACTCTGGGAGTTGTCTTTATGGCGTTAGTGGACTCTGGGAGTTGTCTTTAGGGTGTTAGTGGACTCTTTGGAGTTGTCTTTAGGGCGTTAGTGGACTCTAAAAGATGTTGTAGGATATGGTTGGGATTGTAAGTGGTAGACGGTGTTTGAACTGTGGGGGGGTGGGGACGCAAAGTGGGTGTAAGGATGTGACAACAGTGGAAATGATGGGAAATGGGTCAGCAAACTGTGAATTGGGTCAGGGAGCTATGAAGTGGGTCAGGAAGATGTGAGGTGGGTCAGGAAAATGTGAGGTGGGTCAGGAAGATGTGAGGTGGGTCAGGAAGATGTGAGGTGGGTCGTGAAGTGTTGAGAAAGATGCGAAATCGATTTGGATGATGGGAAATGGATTTGGATGATGTGAAATGGATTTGGATGATGTGAAATGGATTTGGATGATGGGAAATGGATTTGGATGATGGGAAATGGATTTGGATGATGGGAAATGGATTTGGATGATGGGAAATGGATTTGGACGATGTGAAATGGATTTGGACGATGTGGAATGGATTTGGATGATGGGAAATGGATTTGGATGATGGGAAATGGTGAGGGAGATGTGAAGTCGGTCGGGAAGATTGAGGTGGGTCAGGAAGATGTGAGGTGGGTCAGCAAGTTGTGAAGTGGGTCAGGTTTATGTGGAGTCGGTCTTTGACCTGTACAATTGTTTACACGTGTCTGAAAACTTTGATGACGCGTTGAGGGAAATCGAAATATTTTTTTAATCCTATTAAAAATGTCAAAGTGTTTTTAAACCATCAAAGGTTTCATAGAGTTATGCTACAAAAGCCACTATATGTCGTCACACACATAATTTGAAAAGCCACTCTATGTCGTCACACAAATAGTCTGAAGAGCCACTCTACATCGTCACACATATAATCTGAAAAGCCAAACTTTATCGTCACACATATAATCTGAAAAACCACTCTATGTCCTTGCACATATAATCTAAAAAGCCACTCTATATCGTCACACATATAATCTAAAAAGCCACTCTATATCGTCACACATATAATCTAAAAAGCCACTCTATATCGTCACACATATAGTCTGAAAAACCAAACTTTATCGTCACACATATAATCTGAAAAACCACTCTATGTCCTTGCACATATAATCTAAAAAGCCACTCTATATCGTCACACATATAATCTAAAAAGCTACTCTATATCGTCACACATATAATCTAAAAAGCCACTCTATATCGTCACACATATAATCTAAAAAGCCACTCTATGTCGTCACACATATAATCTGAAAAGCCACTCTATGTCGTCACACATATAATCTAAAAAGCCACTCTATATCGTCACACATATAATCTAAAAAGCCACTCTATATCGTCACACATATAATCTAAAAGCCACTCTATATCGTCACACATATAATCTAAAAAGCCACTCTATATCGTCACACATATAATCTAAAAAGCCACTCTATATCGTCACACATATAATCTAAAAAGCCACTCTATATCGTCACACATATAATCTAAAAAGCCACTCTATATCGTCACACATATAATCTAAAAAGCCACTCTATGTCGTCACACATATAATCTAAAAAGCCACTCTATATCGTCACACATATAATCTGAAAATCCACTCTATATCGTCACACATATAATCTGAAAAGCCACTCTATATCGTCACACATATAATCTGAAAAGCCACTCTATATCGTCACACATATAATCTGAAAATCCACTCTATATCGTCACACATATAATCTAAAAAGCCACTCTATATCGTCACACATATAATCTGAAAATCCACTTTATATCGTCACACATATAATCTGAAAAGCCACTCTATATCGTCACACATATAATCTGAAAAGCCACTCTATATCGTCACACATATAATCTGAAAATCCACTCTATATCGTCACACATATAATCTGAAAATCCACTTTATATCGTCACACATATAATCTGAAAAGCCACTCTATATCGTCACACATATAATCTGAAAAGCCACTCTATATCGTCACACATATAATCTGAAAAGGCACTCTATGTCGTCACACATATAATCTGAAAAGGCACTCTATATCGTCACAAAAAAGTCTGAAAAGCCACTCTAGACTATATCGTCAAACATATAATCTAAAAAGCCACTCTATATCTTCATAGAGTTTATGCAAAGAAAGCCACTCAGTACCGTCAAAGAGTTTAGCTGCAAACGTCACTCTACTGTCAAACTTGAGCACTAACAATAACCCTACACCTATTTACTCTCTCTAATGACGTCATTGGACTTTTTTTATACTTTCAGAAAGCCTCGTTCCGCTGGACAAGAGAAGACCCCAAAGCCACTTGTAACAGCTGACGAGAGGACAACGAACGCCACTTGTATCGACTGTCGTCCCCAATCCATCCTGGCGATGACAGTCGTTTGGCCACGCTGCCCGCTGCGGTCATTCAACGGTCAGTTCAGACCCGCGA
This sequence comes from Lymnaea stagnalis, assembly GCA_964033795.1. Taxonomy (NCBI): domain Eukaryota; kingdom Metazoa; phylum Mollusca; class Gastropoda; family Lymnaeidae; genus Lymnaea; species Lymnaea stagnalis. Next base: position 77,012 of record CAXITT010001272.1, on the reverse strand, counting down.
GTAACCACCGCCAACACTGAGATGCCTTCTGGTGTGGAGAGTGTTTGTCGCGAGTTCTTCTTGACCAGTGTTATGCTTTCAATTTTTATGGAAAAACCCGGATAAAGCCAATGTAAAGTTTTAATTTTCCTGAAATAGTTTTGGCTGTTAAAGTTATATTTTGAGAAAAAAACGCGTGAATTTTTAAATTCTAATTTATTGCGTTAAAAATCATGTAAATATATTCCTTTAGAATTTGAGTAGAATTTAAAAAAAAAAATATATATTTTTTAAAAAATCATAATTTTTACACCATAATTCTTTTGATGGTTGTTGGCGTTTTCCCTGTTAATAAAGTTACCATTAAAAAAAAAAATAATAAATAAATAATTGAAAATATTTTCGGTTATTCGCTCAAATATTAGATCTAAATTACCTCTTGATTTATCAATGATATTTATATATATATATATATTATATTATTTTTTATTTTTTTTAAAGTTATCAAAAAGTGCTTAAAAAGTGATTTGGAAGTGTTTCTGAAATTTAAAATTCAAGAATTGAAAGAGTTTCGGAGTATGTATTTTTGTTGCCCCCAATTGACGAATTATTGAAGGGCGTCCATCGAGATTGTAAAGGATTATCAAGGGGGATCATTCTCGAAACATCTTTTTTTGGATTAAAACTGGAAGTGATGTCATTATTCCCCCTGGCTGAGAGGAGTGCCTTGATGGCGTCCTAGCACCCTGACCCGAATGTCTTGGCCGCCCTGCCCGTGGATTCAGACAGTTCCAAGATGGCGGACAGCCCACCTGAACGAGGCCAAGGTCGTCACGACAAACCGGAAGTGGTTGAAAGTAGCGACGACAGCAATGAGAGCAACGGGCGGGAATCTATCGGTGAGTTGTTGTTTTCTTTCTTCTCTTCCAGCTTTACAATCAATAAATCTATCATTTTTCTCTCTTTACAATCAATAAATCTATCATTTTTCTCTCTTTACAATCAATAAATCTATCTCTCTTCTTTCTTTACAATCAATAAATCTATCACTCTTCCATCTTTACAATCAATAAATCTATCACTCTTCTATCTTTACAATCAATAAAAATACCACTTTCCCATCTTTAAAATCAATAAATGTATCAGTTTTCCATCTTTACAAAAAGGCTGGAGGCCTGAGATGTCACCTAAGATTCCCCTAGATTCCCAAAGATAAATATGTACTGATTGCCTTACAAAATTTTTTTTTAAACAGGAACGCCGTTCCCCGTGCATTCCTGCAGTACTCGACCCCTGTTTACCATAAATTATAACTCTTCCAGAGTCGATTCGTAATTTACCGTCTGCTTTCGTTGTCCGTGATTTTTTCATTCAAGAACAATCGTGATCACATTTTTCTTCTATAACTTTCAGCGTACACACTTTTATATTGAACACATTTCATGAAACCCAATAGACACGAATTATCGGGACGAGTTTTGACGAACAAGCAAGTTTTGACGAACCAGCGAGTTTTGACGAACCAACGAGTTTTGACGAACCAACGAGTTTTGACGAACCAACGAGTTTTGACGGACCAACGAGTTTTGACGAACCAACGAGTTTTGACAAACCAACGAGCTTTGACGAACCAACGAGTTTTGACGAACCAACGAGTTTTGACGAACCAACGAGCTTTGACGAACCAACGAGGTTTGACGAACCAACGAGCTTTGACGAACCAACGAGCTTTGACGAACCAACGAGTTTTGACGAACCAACGAGCTTTGACGAACCAACGAGTTTTGACGAACCAACGAGTTTTGACAAACCAACGAGTTTTGACGAACTCGAACTTCTCTCTTGTTTTGTTTCCGTAACCTTTTATTATTTGTATAGATGCTATGCATTTTATTGATTGACCTACATTTTTTCGTAAATCGTCAGCCACAGATACATTTCATCTTACCAGGGAATTCTTTTATAACGCAATTTGTGGGAGGCCTTTAGGTCAGGCAGTAAACCTGGTATTGATCTATTGATTAGTTGTAACTAAGTGCTAAGTTGTAAGAGAAATGTAAAATATCGAACTCTGACTAGTCTACTGATACTTTTATTTATGTTTCACTGCACACGTCGGGCATACTATAACTGACCTATTAAGAAAGTTGACCTACTTTTTGATTTCGAAAGTTGACCTACTTTTTTATTTCGAAAGTTGACCTACTTTTTTATTTCGAAAGTTGACCTATTTTTTATTCAGAAAGTTGACATACTTTTTTATTCAGAAAGTTGACATACTTTTTTATTAAGAAAGTTGGCCTACTTTTTTATTGAGAAAGTTGATCTACTTTTTATTAAGAAAGTTGAACTACTCTCTGATTAAGAGAGTTGAACTACTCTTTGATTAAGAAAGTTGAACTACTCTTTGATTAAGAAAGTTGAACTACTCTCTGATTAAGAAAGTTGAACTACTCTTTGATTAAGAAAGTTGAACTACTCTTTGATTAAGAAAGTTGAACTACTCTTTGATTAAGAAAGTTGAACTACTCTTTGATTAAGAAAGTTGAACTACTCTTTGATTATGAAAGTTGAACTACTCTCTGATTAAGAAAGTTGAACTACTCTCTGATTAAGAAAGTTGAACTACTCTTTGATTAAGAAAGTCGAACTATGATCAAGACTATGCCAAATATCAGCAAAGTGCACGTTCCACCTCATCGCTAGTCCGTGCTCAATTTTTCAATCCCATTGCATTGTAGTGGCACACTAACATTGAATGGACTTGATCTGTAGTAGCACACTACAAGAAATGAACTTGATCTGTAGTAGCACACTACAAGAAATGAACTTGATCTGTAGTAGCACACTACAAGAAATGAACTTGATCAGTAGTAGCACACTACAAGAAATAAACTTGATCAGTAGTAGCACGCTACAAGAAATGAACTTGATCTGTAGTAGCACACTACAAGAAATGAACTTGATATGTATTAGCACACTATCATTGAATGGACTTGATCTGTATTAGCACACTAACATCGAATGGACTTGATCTGTAGTAGCACACTACAAGAAATTAACTTGATCATTTGTAGCACACTACAAGAAATGAACTTGATCTGTAGTAGCACACTACAAGAAATGAACTTGATCTGTAGTAGCACACTACAAGAAATGAACTTGATCTGTAGTAGCACACTACAAGAAATGAACTTGATCTGTAGTAGCACACTACAAGAAATGAACTTGATCTGTAGTAGCACACTACAAGAAATGAACTTGATCTGTAGTAGCACACTACAAGAAATGAACTTGATCTGTAGTAGCACACTACAAGAAATGAACTTGATCAGTAGTAGCACGCTACAAGAAATGAACTTGATCTGTAGTAGCACACTACCAGGAAGGAACTTGGCTTTTGATGTGGATGATGTAAATAACTCGGGGACTTGAAAGAGAAAGAGAGTTGGACACTTCATCAGACATCTTACACATGTTCACCTGCGTACACCATCATACACCTGCGTACACCTGCGTGCGCGTGGTGTCTCCACCAGGGGTTCTGACGCCGTTATGAGATGCATATCAAACTGTGAAACATCGGACCTGCACGATCAGACGGGAGGCCGTGTGAGAGATTAGAGCCTGGCATGCACGTGTAGATTGTATTACACACAGGAAGTGGTTTAATGTAACACATGCCTGCCGGGGCGGGTACACGGGATTGCGAGGACACTTGGGTCTTGTTGGAAAATGTACACAACTAACTACTTCATACAGTCAATACCGTCTAGGGTTACAGTCAGGTAGGGTGAAAGTTGAACAGAGGTGATACGGTGTGAGATTGGGTGTACTGTAAGATAGGGGGTAAGATAAGGTGTAAGATAAGGGGTAAGATAAGGGGTAAGATAGGGGGTGAGATAGGGGTAAGATAGGGTGTAAGATAAGGGATAAGAGGGGGTGAGATAGGGTGTAAGATAAGGTGTTAGATAAGGGGTAAGAGGGGGTGAGATAGGGTGTAAGATAAGGGGTGAGATAAGGGGTGAGATAGGGGGTGGTAAGATAAGGTGTAAGATAAGGGGTAAGAGGGGGTGAGATAGGGTGTAAGATAAGGTGTAAGATAAGGGGTAAGATAGGGTGTAAGATAAGGGGTAAGATAGGGTGTGAGATAGGGGATAAGATAAGGTGTAAGATAGGGTGTAACAGACCTGTTTAATCTTGCGATTTTGGCGTATACGTACGATGTTGAGGTGTACACATTATATACACTCTGTGTGTTCATTTTTTTTTACAATTATGTATTGAATGATTTTGTAATGAAATGGTACGATTTTAAGAGTTTGAGGGTAAACAGGTATAGTGTAAGATATTGTGTAAGATAGGGTGTGAGATGGGGTGTAAGATAGTGTGTGAGATGGGGAGTGATATGGGGTGTGAAATGGGGTGCAGGGCTCAGAACTAGCTCAGAAAGAGCTTCTCGTTAAGAGTTCTCTCCCTTGCTTTATGAAATGTCTCGCTGCGCGTGCTCAACTAGTACAGTCAAGTCATTGGACGACGTCGTGCTAACTTTGTACAACAGTTTAGTCAAAAGGTTTTATCTACTCCATATGGTCTGGCATTGCCCTAGCTAGTCCACCTATTCACCACAAGTTGCCATAGTGCCTAGTCCATCTAGTCGCCCAATGTTGCCCTAATCTATGTACTTGCCAAAAGTTGCTCTAATCTATCCAGTCGTCCATTGTCGCCCAAGTTCATCCAGTCATCCATTGTTGCCCTAGTCCATCTATTTGCCCAATGTTGTCCAAACTCCGTCTAGTCGCCTAATGTTGCCCTAGTCCATCTATTCGCCCAACGTTGCCCACGTCCATCTAGTTGCCCAGTGTTGCCCACGTCCAACTAGTCGCCCAGTGTTGCCCTAGTCCATCTAGTCCCCAGTGTTGCCCACGTCCGTCTAGTCGCCCAGTGTCGCCCACGTCCATCTAGTCGCCCAGTGTTGCCCTAGTCCATCTAGTCGACCAGTGTTTCCCTAGTCCATCTAGTCGACCAGTGTTGCCCTAGTCCATCTAGTCGACCAGTGTTGCCCTAGTCCATTAGTCCCCAGTGTTGCTCACGTCCGTCTAGTCGCCCAGTGTCGCCCACGTCCATCTAGTCGCCCAGTGTTGCCCTTGTCCATCTAGTCGCCCAGTGTTTCCCTAGTCCATCTAGTCGACCAGTGTTGCCCTAGTCCATCTAGTCGACCAGTGTTGCCCTAGTCCATTAGTCCCCAGTGTTGCTCACGTCCGTCTAGTCGCCCAGTGTCGCCCACGTCCATCTAGTCGCCCAGTGTTGCCCTAGTCCATCTAGTCGACCAGTGTCGCCCTAGTCCATCTAGTCGCCCAGTGTTGCCCTAGTCCAACTAGTCGACCAGTGTTGCCCACGTCCGTCTAGTTGCCCAGTGTTGCCCACGTCCGTCTAGTTGCCCCATCGTGCCTTGTACTAGGGAGAGAATTAAAATTGTATTATTAAAAAAGAGATGTCAAAATATCTGAAATCAAATGTTCACTTACAACGTCCGTTCTATAACAATAGTTTTATTAAATATATATAGATTACATGTTACTCCAAGGTGTAACGCCAGCAGCACAGTCTTGATCCCAGATCGTATTACTCCCAGCAAGATTCATCTCCCACAAGCCTCGCTCACCTTACGCCAATAGATTCAATGTTTCTTTAAGGCATGTCATAACTCACCAGCTTCACCATTCATTCCACCAATCTTTAAGGCATGTCATAACTCACCAGCTTTACCATTCATTCCACCAATCTTTAAGGCATGTCATAACTCACCAGCTTCACCATTCATTCCACCAATCTTTAAGGCATGTCATAACTCACCAGCTTCACCATTCATTCCACCAATCTTTAAGGCAGGACTTAATTCACCAGCTTCACCATTCATTCAACCGATCGCTCCATCACATCCTCCACCACCCGCTCACCAACCACTCCAACACAACCACTCCACCACCAACCACTCCACCACCAACCACTCCACCACCAACCACTCCACCACCAACCACTCCACCACCCACCACTCCACCACCAACCACACCACCACCTACCACTCCACCACCCACCACTCCACCACCAAC